>APFE030197898.1:0-20395 GCA_000404065.3 Pinus taeda | reverse complement strand
TTGAAGCACTATTTTGACTACCTTCCATGAATGTAGCATGGCTGCCCCTTGTACATAATTTACTGTGTATAGTGTTCTATTTAAGCATGTGAATAACTTAGTTTGAACGATCTTGCAGAAGCAGGAAAGGGTTGTAGTTCAGCAAGTTCTATAAATATGACAGTTTACAATTTTGAGGTTTCAAGGAAGAAAAACTCCAAGTTTTGAAAGAGTAGTCAAAGCGCCAAGGCATGCTGACCTGCTATTCTTGGTCTTTCAAGAAGAAAAACCATCCCCATGTGGAGCCATTGTTGGATACCTATACCAATAGGTTTCATATTTCATGATTGGCAAATTCAAATGCCAAATATGCTCTACTTTGCTGACTCAAAGATCCCATATTTTCAAGGAAAAGCAAGGTGTGTACATGCCTTCATGCATATTAAAGTGTTGATGGATGATCCAACAGTCTAATCTGGATCATGCCATGTTTCAACTTTTGTTGTAGAATAGAGAAAGAAATCTCTCCAAACTGTTTAATCTTGGTAGATCAATAGTTAGGCAGAGAAACTAAGGTTCCCAACTGTTTAATCTGGGACCTTGGAAGAAATAAGGGTAGTGCTAGATAGGAAATCAAAGGAAAAAGCCAACGAAAAAATAAAGGCACATAAAGGGTCTGCAAGTCCAAGTGCACCCTCCAAGAAGAAACAAAAAATGCTAGGCAAATTAGTTGGGTAAGTAGATGGGGTTGCAGAACTGGTGTTCCCTCCAAACTGGAGCTTTGCTAACCAAATACAAGGAAAAGAACATAATGGAGTATGACTAACTTCCCTTTTTCCTGATTCATCACTCATTACTAACCTCCCTTCATAAGATAGGTTGATAAGAGAAATTTAAGATGTGATGTTGGTTCTTATGGCCTTTGGAAGCCACATTTCTTGTGTAAAGTTCTTTTCATTTTGATCTACTCTAGACTAAGTTGTTTTCAAGGAAACTTAGTGATATCACTCTTCATTCACCTTCTCCCTCCATACTAACTTCTAACCTTTATTATCTAGCTCCCTATGTTTCCCTTTCCCTACTACTATAACACCATGGTGTATAAATCCTAAAGCAATGTATAAATACCCCTTCCTTGGCATTATAGCCATATGATTCACTACTAGGGAATTGGATTAACACCTGGTTAAGCTCAAGAACCCAAGCCTAATCTCTTATCTCCATCAGAACTCATCTGCCTAGCCAACTCTGCATTTTTGCCTAACAACCCTTGAAAAACCTCTTTTGCACCTTTATACCTACTTAAAAGGCAAAAAATGTGATAAAACCCACTTAGACCCCTTCATCCTAAGTATGGGGCTAATTTGCGCGTTTATGCAAAAACTTCATTAAAACCCTCTTTGCCTAAGTTTTGAAATAATCCGCGATTTTGCAAAAATTTCGTTAAAAACCATTGTTTTCGCCCCTTTTTCCAAAGTTTTCGGTGATATTTGATTTAACAAAGGAATACGTTGAAAAATATTGAAATTTGTTAAAAACCCAAAGGGTCCCGCTAGGTGCAATTACCACTGAAAATTATTATTTAAACCCCGCCCGTTGACCGTATCTTCCGTGCAGGTCCCCGTCCCGATAGCCGTCAGATTGGGCTCTTTAAATCCAACGGCCGACGCTCGTATCGGAGGGGTCCCGACGTCCGATAGATATCGTCCGATATCTGTTAGATGTTGATGTCATGCGAGGTCCACGCGTCGCCCCCATGTTCCATCGGAGCCCCCTCTGACAGATTCCTTGCCGTATAGGAGGGGGCCCGATATGATGCCACCTGTCTGCCTATGTTAGCATCCTCTTGCCGCTTTTGTCAGCGCCACGACCACGCGCCCTGTCCACCATTCGTCCACCTGGATGCCACCTCACCCCCTTCGTGGACCAGTCAAAGGCCGCCACGTCACCTATGACGTCATGCTGACGTCATTTAAAAAAGGCGCCAATGACCCAAAAAAACTATATTTTGTAAAATTCTCGCGTTTTTTGCACTTTTTAAAAAAAACGTCGCTGCTCCTCTGCATGCATTTTCATGACGAAAACTCTACCAACTGGCTCGAAAAGACCAGCAGATCATCAGCTCGCCTACCCACCAGCTATTCCGACCCAGGCTGTCCATTTAAACAGGTATTTGTCCGTAAAAACCTCTCTGCAACCTGGTTTTTTCTGTAAATACTAAGAACGCCTTAAACACAGAAAAACACTTAAGTTCACCAGAAAGCTAATTACACCCAACTCCCTCTTAAAAAATTGACTGTCGAATTTCACTAGCTGAGCCATTTAGACTGCCATTTCAATGAAAAACCTGCATTCTTCGTTCGCGCAGTCGTGAACCGGAATCCATAACCTGCATTCAATTACCAAGAAAGGTCTATTAAACACTATAACTTGCCTTCTCAAGGAGCCAAAATAGTATTCCAATTGCTGTGGACTTACCCTGCTACCCTGTATTCTTCAAATTTTCCTTTTCTCAGGCAGTGCTTTTCTGGCCCAAGAAACAGAAGCTTATTTATCAAACAGAACCCAAACAACCATGGAGACTCCAGTTGCACCAATTTCCCTCAATGTGGCTCCCTTGAATGCCCCTCAGAGACAATTAGAGTGGCAGGATTTGGCAGACTTGGACTACCAGATCTCAGAGGATTCCTCATCAAGAAATAAGTTCCACGCCCACCTATTGAATGAACTTAAGGACAAGCATAAGGATGGGACAGCCATACTAGGCATTTGGGATTCCTTCCTCCCAATTTTCAGGCTCCCTCAGGTCAACCAATTCCCTGACCTGATTCATCTATGTGCTGTCTGCTATGACCCCATGCAAAGGGCTGTGCTTGACCCTACAGGTGTAGTAGTTTTCTACATAACCCCTGAGGCCATCAGAGAGATGCTGCAGTTCAAAACCCAAAAGAAACTGGTCCCCTTGTCTCTAAGGGATTTAATCAACCAAGGAGCCAAGATGCTAACAGAGGCACAGATCCTAAAGATTAACCAGTTGTTCATTACAAACTCTGACACTATGCTACACCCTCCTATCTTTGATGGCTACCTCAATCAACTGGGGTTAGATCTTGCAGACATGATCAGTTCCATCTTGGGGTACAAGTCACTGGAATTCATTGATGAAACTGTGCTAGTGATGATGACTATGTTTTCCCCTGGCAAGAGTCCAGTCTGTTATGACTATGCCACATACATTTAAGACAAGATGCATGAGCAGCTCTTGAACCTGTCCAGAGAAAAGGTGTTCACATACACATCCTACATCTACCATCTCATCCTGTATTATCAACATGAGAAGTTCTCCTTTGAGATTAAGAGAACAGATGCAACAGGCAATCCAAGTCAGTGGTGTACTGGACCTTGGTATTTCATAACAACACCTACTCTCCATATACATATTATGAGTTCATAGACCTCTTCATCCATCCATCCATGTCCTTATTCTTAAGCTCACCTCCTCCAAGACTGACTGATGAGATGCAGAGGATTCTACAGCTATCCAAGGTGTACAGCATAGGGGATTGGTACTTCTACCAACACTATACTGTAATCAGAATATATGGATGTGAGTTGCGGCCATACAGATTGCCTAAATATGTGCCTATGAGACTGTTTGCCCTAGAATATTTCAGGCAATTTAGCAATGCTGATATGGTGCACTTTACAGGCAGGGGCAAGAAGGCACAGCTAAAGGTAAAAAATCAATTGGGCCACCTTGTCTTAAACAAAAGGGAAGGCTGGAAAGAAGCTGACAGGAAATTAGAATGCCTTGGCCTAAAATACAATTTCCTTTGGAAACCCTATGACCCTAATCAATCCATATCCCAAAGAAGGCTAAAATACAAGCTATCTAGCTATGAGCATGTGAGCATGCCCTACATTGAAAGATTTGCCAACCAACCAAAATGGAGAAGGGGCACACTGGATGAACCAGTCACTCAAGAAGAATTAAATGAAAGAGCTAGAAGGCATCTATTAAAAATGGCTGACTTAGAATCTCCTTCACAGGTACTTACTCTGCCGAAGCCCCAAACAGGAGCAGCTGCCTCATCGTCTACAACACATCAAGGGGTAGTGCAAACCACAGGCCAAGCTCAAAGCAAGAGCAAGGAGAAGGATATGGAAGAGCCACAAGCACAACAGGGTCAAGAGCAGCCACCCCAACAGGACCAGCAACAAAAGGACCAACAGGGTCAGGGGAAACAAACAGCAGAGGCCCCAATGGCCACCCAGCAGCAGCCAGTGCAAATGGCACCCCCAAGGCAGGATTCAAGGATTGACTCTTCCGTCCTCCAGACCCCTGAAAGGGAGGATGTAAACAGAAAAAGAAATAGGGAAACTCCCCTTACCTCATAACCAGAGAAGAGGCAAAGATTAAATCCCTTCTCAGAAGAAGAAATGCCCAGCATGGAGGCCTCAGCCAGCTCCTTCCAACAGGAGCAAGACAGGGCAGCATTAGGAGAAGTGAGCTCCTCAGGACAAAGGAAGGGAGGAGAGACAAACATTAAGCAACAGTTCAAAGATATCAAGAGAAGAAGTGAACCAATAAAGTTGCAACTTTACAATCACCTACTGAATATGGCTCCTACCAACCAACAAAGGCTCATGTCTGCATTTGATGCACATGAAGGGAAAATGATCATGAGCCACTTCACACCAACAGTGCAGCAACCACAATCAGCTGCAGATTACATAAGGACCAATCTGGAGGTCCTGTCAAAAGACATCCACCCAATGGATCAAATAGAGCTACATAAACAAACGGGTGAGATGGTCTATGCCACATTGGTAAACAAGACCCTAGTAAACTACAGCCTGCAGAATAGCCTGAATAATACTGCTGCACAACTTGAGTTGGAAAGGGCTTCCTCTCAAGCTAAGGACAATAGGATCAAAGCTCTGGAAGAAATTATAATAGAGTTTGGGCATGATCCTAAAGATGTTAAGGCTGTGCAAGAAGTCCTCAAGCTAAGGGATGCTGATATGGTAGCATTAAAAAAGAGGTTAAAAATCCCAGCAACTCTTCACCCGCAAACAGAAGAGGTTGCCCAGCAAAGGCAGGAAAAGGATGCAGCTTCTCTACTGATGACACTATACAAAGAGCTCATCCAAACTCAGGAAAAGCTGCAGGAATCAGAGGCCACCTTACAAGCAACATTACAGCAAAAGGTGGCAGGGCAAACCTCACAGCCACCTCCAGAAACAATAAATCTTGAGGAGATCCCTCAAACTACTGCCCCTCCCAGCCAACAGGAACAACAGACAGCTCCCTCCACCTCATCACCAACAACAGAGCAGGCTGAAAGCCTTGATATGCAAAAGCTGAGGAACGAAATTCAAGTCTTGGAATCTCAGATGTCAGAGCTGAGTCAAGCCCAGGACAATCTGGCAAAAATAAATGAAAAATATGACAAGTCCAAGCAAAATGTGGCTGAAAGAGAGAGGAAGGTAAAGACCCTCAAGAAAAGGATTACTGAGCTAGAAAAAGAGTTCACACTAGACAAAGTTACATCTGAGCTTAAAAGGGTCATCTGGGGCAATATTGGCCAGTCTATAATAGATCAGTGGGAGTATATTGAGGCCATCCATGACCAAATAACGCTCATTGGAAAAGCACGCAAAGAGATACAAAGGGCAAGGGCATCTCTAGGAAGTATGCCTGAGATTGCCACTAGAATGATAGACGTGCTAAACTACATGACAAGCTCCCAACTCATAAAAATGGGAATTGGAAACAGGACAGAGACCATCTCACTAATCAAAAGGGTCCTGACATTAAGAAACCCTGATTCAGACCCTGGAAAGAAGAACCCAGGACATGCAAGCGGATGTCAACAAATTCCAGAACAGGTTTATGGCATTGCAGAACAGGGGGCTTCCTAGCCCATTGGATCCATCAGGAAAGTTACTCTCACATGAGAAATATGCTAAGAGAGTAAACAATTTTGCAGCAACTCAGATTTCAGAGGCAGCTAGTGCATCAACAGAAGCAGGACCAGTAACAGGGAAGATCCTCTTTAACAGAGTAGATAATCTATTTTTTATTAGGAATGAAATTACACATTTGTTTGATGAGCCCCCTAATTTTTATAAATATACAGAGGCTGATGAGACCATGGGGTCAACTTTGAAACATCAGCTGCCTTCATCAGATGTATGGGAAGAGTTGATACAATTATTGTTAAATCAAAGTCAGTAATTGTGATTTTTCCTTTTGAAAATATTTGAATTTTCATACACAGGAAGACAAAGACACATCAGCAGGTATGCAGAAAGAGGTTGAGCCAACTCAGCACAGGTATTTCGGCCACCACAGCAGCATCAGCAGTCACAGGTGACAGGGCCGAGAAGACACAGGAAGTTACAGCTGCACAGACACGTCATTCAGCAGTTATCAAAGCGCTCAACCGACTCTGTGAGCCCCAAAGGTCAAGATTGTTCTGACAGGAGTTAAAAGCCTTTATAGTTCATTAAAGATTGCAATAACTTTTCATCTGCAATCTCTGAACGAGTTAGTGGAGATATTTTCCTTCTCAGATGACTCAATGCCTGAGATATTTTGTAATAGACTTCTATATATTCCCCCTCGCATTTGTTAGCAGGGGTTGGAGATTGGATGTAAGAAATATTTGATATATATTATGTTCCTCTTCTACTGTAAATCTCCAGAGAATTAATAAAAGGACGATGGAATTTCCGAAGCTTTGTGTCTCTTGATGTCTTGCTGGTGTATGGCTGAATGTTGCAGGATTCCTGCGTATCTCATGACTCAATAAGTTTTCTTGTTACTCTGTGTTATATGTTTGTTATCTTTCATATATCTTTCATGTTTCCCATGTTTTAAATATCTAAATAGCAAGGAAAAAGAATAGTCTCAGGATTTAATCACAGATTACCCTGACCTCAATCTAAGCTATTATAAACGTTTTCTTCGGTTATAGTAATGAAAGTGTAATTCTTAATTGCTACCTTTCACACTATATCATCACAGTGATCTATTGTTTCAGGAATTCAAGTCTTGATCCTAAGGAATAGGTCCCTTTCTCACATCCCAGCTTAGTGAAGAATTCTTAACTGCTTTTCACTGGTTGTTTACATTTCATTATCACAATTCACATTTTGTTTCATAAAATATATAAAGGCCCTGTAATTCCAGCTGCACTAAGTCAGGATCTCAAGAAAACAACAGCTACAGACTCCATTGCCCAATGGATTAGTTTATTTACAGAGAACATTTCAAGACTATCAGAAATCATCCTCCCAACCAAGCACAAAAACAAACAAACCTTTACCTCATAACTAGCCTAAAAACTCCATAGAACAGAGACAAATCCAACAGAGAGAGAGCCCTCTCTGATTACAGTTGGGCTAGAAGCTGTAATCCGAAGATTGGTTAGTGGTTACCCCAGCCGTATTCCCTTGGGAGTCATAGGGAACAACCTGGGTGTTAACACTATCTGAGGAAATTACCCTGTAAATTCCTACATGGTATCAAAGCTATTTGAGGGCCGCATCCGTTGGTGATCCAAATCCAAAGCCAGTATAAGTGCATGCGACTATCGTTTCCTAAATACACTATTTTTGACTACTTTCGGGCTGAGAGGACTGCTCTATTGTCTTAGGAGCATCTGTTCTAGTGAGTAACCCCTTCCGTTTCACACGAAAAAGTTTCTGGTAGCCCTATCTACGTCATTTTTATGATCTAGAGGTATACAATCTTTATTTGCAGTCTTAGTTATTCATCTCCCTATTTATTTTGGTTTATTTAGCTCTCTATTTATTTATTACCATATCTATACCTTTCATTTCTTCCTATGCTCTTTGCCTTGCGACTCTGTGCGATCTGGGAAAATAAAAAATAGAAAAGAAGGATTTTTTTCATGCGTATGCTCTCTTCCTCCATGCCTTAGTGTGATCTCAGAAAATCAGAAACATTGAGGAAAATATTTAATTTCTCTCGAAAACTAACTTCAAGCCATAAGGTTTGGTTTTTTTTGTATGTTCATGTTGGGTTGTGTGGTTTTTTTGTTTTGTAGGAAAAAAGATTTTTTTCAAGTAAGCATGCAGCCCAAAGCTTCAGTGACTAAAAAAAAGAAATAACCCTTCCTCTTTTCCAAAAATTACTAATGTTTTAAACTAGCTCACTTGGTCCAAAATTACTTTATGAGAATAGATATCTTGAGTTCAAGTCTTTCTTTTTGTTGAGTTACTTTTTCAAAAAGCAAATGTAACTTATATTTTAAAGTTACTTTATGTAAAAGTGTTCTCACCCATTATAAAAAGTGAGTCACTTATAATTCTAAAGTCTTTTTATCTTTTATTTAAGTTACAATTTAGTAGGTAGTTCATAATGTACCAATGTAAAAGTGACTTTCACTTATCTATAAAAGTGGATCACATATTCTTTTTTAAGTAAGCTAATTAGATTAAGTTTGAAAATGGGGGGATTTTTTTTTCTAAATATAACATTATCATTCACTTTCACACATTCACGCACTTCGTCGGAATATTCAAAAACTTTTCTTCAAAAAGCCATAACTTCTTCATTCGGAAGCCGTTTTTAGAGTCGTATTTTTTAATCGACTTAATTTTCGAGATATTTTCATTGGAACACTTAGTTTTAGCATCTACATCTTCAGTTTCTGTTAAAATGGAAAGTCCATGCCAAGTTATTCTTGACAACACCAACTACTTCCAATGGTGGCCCTACATTGTGGATTTACATAGAAGTAAAGGTCTTTGCAGAATAGCCTCAGGCCATGAAACTAAACTTAAAGATGAAGATAAGGCAACCAAATTGGAAAATAGGCAAGATCAAGCATGTGGGTTGATAGGGATGTCTATTTCTCTAGACCTTAGGTTCCATATCGAGCACTTAATACCCCTAATGAAGCAATGAAACAACTCACTAAAGTCTTGGAATTAAAAATGAAATTAGAGCCCATAAACTCAAAAATGAGTTGCTTACGTTGGACCCCAATAATTTTTCTTCCATTGAAGATTTTTTGTCCAAGTTCATGACCCTTAGACTTATCTTGGAAGGTGTTAAGGTTAAGAAAGAAGATGGTAGCCTTATCTATTCCATTCTTACTAAGTTTGGACCCGCCTACTCTGTGTTTGTTTCCACCTTCTATTCTACTAGAGAAGCATTTATTTCTCAAGGAAATGACTATAAGCCCCCCTCTTTGACACCTTTTGTGATTGTTTAAAAAGAGAACAAGAGAAACTCTTACATCTTGGTATTATTAATCTTGGAAACTCTTCTAAGAAAGCCTTAGCCGCCCAACAACAACCAAATTCAAAGAATTCCAAGAAGTAGTATCCTAAAAAGAATGGTCCTAAACCAAACAAGGGTCTTAATAAATTTCAGTCTCAAAATGAAAAATCAATTCAACAAAATGATAAGGAAAATACAAACAAAGGGACGAAAACTGATAGGCGTTGCAAATTTTGTAATCGATATGGCCACTTAGAATCCAAATTCTTTAAGAAGATGGAAGCCTTGGAAGCAGCAATGAAGAAGCTTAACATCCATTTGGAGCACTCTTCAACTTCAACCTCATCTTCAGGAATACCACTTTCTGCATGTGGTTGTCAAGCATCTCAGTTTGGTTTTGCACTAAATGTATCTTCTTCTTCTCATTTTCATGAGTGGATCCATGATTCTAGAGCTTCTTATCACATGGCAAAAAACAAAGCCTTGTTTTTTTCTTTAAAATTATTGTAACACCAAAAATATATATGTTGGTGATGATAAATCTCTTAGTCTTGTAGGGACTAGAACTGCTCATCTAGATAATGGTCAATTTAATGATGTATTATGTGTTCCAACCTTATCCTACAACCTTCTATTTTCATATCATATAACTCATTCCAGTGAAGGTAAAACCATTGAATTTTCACCTCACGATGTTGTAATTAAGGACCTAAGAGATCCTAAATAGATTTTAGCTACCGACATTGCTGATGATTCTATAAGGTTGTATAAGTTTAAAAACTTTGGGTCATCAACTCTTCCCTCGATATTTGTTGCTCATAATGATGAAGTGAGCAAACTTTGGCATGAGCGATTTGGTCACTTAAACTATCGCTCCCTTCAAAATCTATGTAAAGAAAATATGGTGACAGGTGTTTCTATGGTATCTTGCAGAGATGGTGTTTGTTCCGAATGTGTAATCGGAAAACATGATCAAGATAGTTTTGAAAAACGTGCCTCTTTCCACGCCTCAGCCCCTTTGGAGCTTGTGCATAGTGATTTATGTGGTCCACTTCTTGTTGTTTCATTCTTTGGCTACAAGTATTTCTTAAATTTCATTGATGATTTTTCTAGACGCACTTGGGTATACTTCTCAAAACTCAAGAGTGAAGTATTTCGCTTGTTCTTGGCCTTTAAGGCCTTTGTTGAAAAGCAATCTAGACATCAAATTCTTAAGATAAGATCTGATAATGACGGAAAATTTTTGTATCTGACCCATACTCATCCTGACCTTTCCTTTACTATTGGTCTTATTGCTGAGTTTATGAAAAGCCCATATGAAATTCATTGGAAAGAAGCTAAAAGAATACTTTATAATGTTCAAGGTACAATTCAGTTTGGGATTCATTACAGTGTAGAAGCATCTCCTCTATTGGTTGGTTTCACTGATTCCAATTGGGATGGTGACCCTAATGATCATAGGTACACTGTAGGTTATGTCTTCACTCTTGGTTCTAGACCTATTACATGGGTTTGCAAGAAACAAAGTGCCATTTATCTTTCTTCAGTAGAAGCATAATATTGTGGCATCATAGAAGCTAGTAAGGAAACCCTGTTGCTTCGTAAGATCCTATCAAAGTTTGGCTTTCAGTAGCAACGTCCGACTACACTTTGGTGTGATAATAAAAGTGCCATTCAATTATGCAAAGATCTAGTCCAACATCAATGCAACAAACACAATGAAATACACATTAACTTCATCATAAAGTTCATTCATTACCATGTTCTTGAAGTCCAATATTGTTCAATAGATGATCAAGTCGCAAACATCTTTACAAAGGCTCTCACAGAGGAAAAGTTTACTAAACTTCGATTTATGATTGGAGTTCAGAAAGTTGCCACTAAGGGGGGATAGGCTCTAATGCCTCCTTCCTTCTCCTATTGTGTCATATTTTTACATCCTTCAATCCTATCCCAAGTTGTTCTTAAGGGGGGATGTTAGGATATTCTGACACATAGGAAATAGTTATGTATAACTTGGTCTAGTGTAGAGTTAGGTAAAGTGTGTTTCTTTACTATGTACTTTTGTAACTTACAATCCGATGTTCACAATATGTTCTATACATTAAGTGATATAACGGTTCATTCTCTCCTCGGTATTACTGACAATTGATCCATGGCTTAACACCCGATTGGTCCATGATCTCTATTTAAAGAGCATGGATGGTCATTTGTAGGGTGACCGTTCATGAGAGAAGCTTATGTAAATTTTATTTCTTTTACATTAATAAATTTCTTGAAGTGGTTGCGTTGGCTCAGGCCATGGATTGTTTCCATCTTTGAGGGTTTTAACCATGTCAAGAATATTGGTGCACTGATTTGTAATCTACTTGTGAGCGGTGTCCTTCGGTGTTCTATTTGAGGAACTTACCCTGTAAATTCGTACAGGAAATAAGTATGGAAATCTTCAAAAGGCCCTTATATCATACTTAGGTTGGTCTTTTATCCTCCTTTAAGTTATTAAAAACAATTTTCTTATTGGTAACATATTGTCTGTTCAATGGTATCAATGTCTATGTGCATTTCACTCTTAATTTCTCAGTATGTTTACTAAACTGTATCTAATTTTCCATTTAATCAGTGTAATATGTTCTTAAAGATTACCAAAGACAAGTGGCATATAGCAGATAGTCCTGAAAGGAGTACAAAAACTTATACTAATCTATGATACACATACTGGGAGAGTTTGTGCCACTAAGGATTTTTTTTGTAAGTTATTTGAGATCATTGCTATATCTTATTTCAATTAATTTTGAAGAGAAAAAAATAAAAAATTATTTGAGCGTAGGTTGTCCATCGATAATTTTATATTGTGATTCTTTCGCCTCATGGTTATTTTGGGCAAGAACATGTTTTAGGAATGTTTGACAAGACATCGATGGACAGGTAAACATTTTTTTTTTTAATTGCAGTTTCCATTCCATGCTATCCTCTCTTTATTGTTTGATTGTATCTTCAACATTTCTTTTGATTTTTCTTTGTATTTTAACTATGAAATTGAAAATACTTGGTATCATGTCCATTTAAGCAACAACCAAATCTTGAAGATGAAATTAGTATTACATGATATTGATTGAAATCCTTTTAACTGTTTTGTGTTGATTTTTTTTGCATGGCTATTAGAAAAGTTTACTTTCATGTTGTTATTTGAGCACATGTTGTTTATATACTTGGACAAGTTCATGCGTTAGAGAATGAAATGTTGTTGAAATTAAAACGACAATGATTAGACATCACACATCAGATTATTTGTTTCACAAGTTATTTATAGCTTGATTTTTTTAGCGTGTAACTTAGCTGGCATGATTGTACCTAAGCATTTCCTGAAGGTAGAATATTAAGTTACTAAGGTGTTATTTTATATGGTGACGTTTTATTTTCTTTGTTTATACAAGTCATCTAGCCACATAGTGGCCAGTATCACTCAACTGAAGAAAACTTGTTCGAGTTTCTTGTTTTTATGGGGAAAAATCGCTTTAACATTGTTGATGTTGAGGAATATGTCATATAAATCCTTTATAGTATCCTTTGGTTTATATTCTAGTGCTCACCATCTTTCATGTCTTACAATTTTCACTGTATCTTATTTTGTTTCCAAAAAAGGAACTCTGTGTTGATGGTAAGCAACAAGATTTGAAGAAAGAGGAGAAAAATAACACTGGAGCGACAAATGCAAAAAAAGAGAGAATAAAATCGGTCTAGTGATACCCTTAAAGCCAATATCCCGCATAAGACACACACATAGAGATTGATGATCAAGTAATGCCTTCACAACACAATGACAATGTTTTGTAGTGATGAAACAACATTTCATGTCTAAATTGTAGTCCAACCAATATTAAGTTGTAAACTCATATTGTAATACTTGACATGTCATATAATATAATTTATGTGGTTGGAATTATTTATAGTTGCACTTGATATTGTTTAATATTGTAATTAACATATGTAACTTTGCATTTTCATATTAGATTAATTGGTACATATTGTATGGCGTTTTTTAATTTAGTTGCAAAATCATACTAATTAATTTATGTTGATTAATAATAAACACATAAAATTAGTCTAAAACTACTAAATTAGTAGTTTATATTATTAATGATGAAAACAAATAAAATGAATATATGATTAAATTAGTTGTTTATAATGATTACTAATGAAAATAAATGAAAGAAATATAAACTAGTAATTTTTTCGTTTATATAATGAATATAAAACTACCAAGAAATGATAAATTACTATTAAAAATGATAAATTTGTGACAAATGACAACTAAATTTTGTGTATATATGACTATTAGTAGCTGATTTATAGTATCTTATAACACGACCAAAATTGAGTCATATTTCTTTGGTCATTAATTGGTTTGAAACGATGACTAAAATTTGCATATATATGACTATTAGTAGCTAATTTACAGTATCTTATAAAACGACCAACATTTTGGTCATATTTATTTGGTCATTAATTGGTTTTCTGAGGTGATCATATAGTAATATATTTTGTTGTATATTTGGTAAATAATAACTAAATCAATGACTAAATTAATAGCCAAATTTATGACTAAATATAATACTAGACGATAAAATTGAGACAACTAATTAATGACTAAGCTAAAAATGACTAAAAGTTGGTCACATTATAAGATATTGTAAAAGCTGCTACAAGTCACCAACTGAAAAATGGCCATTTATATGAAAAATTAGTCATTGTTTTAGTAACTAATTATCCATTTTGTACTAGTGTTCCAATGAACTTAGAGATAATATTTCCTATCTTAGGATGGTGTTGATAGTGTTGGACCTGCCAACATTTTAAGCGGATCTTCTCAGTAAGAAGTCCAAATTAAAACTCAGACCGTTTGGTGTAGGATTCCTAGCAGTGGATTGTAAGGTAATGCCTTGATCGCGATGTCACACGGAGGCAAGGAAGATAACTCTGTCAGTAGGAAGGGTGTGATTGATGAAGAGAGTCGAGGAATGTGTACGAGAGGCTTCAACACTTCAAAAGGAGAGGAAGGTGAAGGTGAGTTCCAAGTTGAAAGGGATCAGTCCCAACTCGGCTAGGAACACACCACACAAAGGACATGCACATCTTTTGGTGGAGCAGTCCACGCGAATGCGGTAGTCACAACAACAAGGTAAGATAACACGAACAACCCTCAAGGATTAGTCTGAGACAAGTGTGATGGTTGATATAGCAAGGTTCATGAGAAAGGTATTTTTGATGTCTGGTAGAGCAGTCGACATGGATGGTGACAACATTAACAACATATGCAATACATTAACAACAAGATTCATATAATTGCATACAAATCAGTTCATATACAAGTACATGAGTTAAAAAACATATATCATTAAAGCAACCAGAATAGTCCAACTACAATAACAACATATGCATGAAAATGTGTTGGCTCTTATTATTAAAGAAGTGTAAGCCACAATCATACAATACACCATGTAAACCTACTAGTCCCAACAATGGAACATTACAGCCAGATTCACTTGCTCCTCGAAAGAGATGTACTAGCTTCGTGCAGTGGAGAAGCCAAGGCATGTTACAATAATGTCCAATCCTTCTTCAAGATAGTTTTAGTAGAATCTTGGCTAACCAAAAGCCTATACAATGAGTTATGAGGGACTATTTATAGCAAAGGGTGGGGTGACCCTTGACATTCCCCTTTATGACAGTTCAACTACCCTCATGGCTCTTCACCTACTCTATGACTATTACATCCAACCATTGACACTTGACTTACACTTGACATGAATCAACATTACAATGCACATGTACTCATGTGAGACAACATGGCTTGAGCAAGCCTTGCAAGACATCACTGACACTTAGTTCACTCAGGTGAGACCAAATCTTTGACATGCTTATGATGGTGAAGCTGGTGAGCTGATGCCAAGATTGGTCATCCGTGATGGTGTGCATGTACCTCATGGTGACATCTTGCTAAAGCGAACTCTTGCCTCCGTTGCAACCGGTGCATTGGTTCAACCCCTTCATCCAAATCGTCTGCCAACATGTGCATGGTCTTCTTGGGTATGGTTGAACTGGCAACACACTGATGCATAGTGTTCGTGTTGATATTTAAGTGTGTGTTGGTGGCCATGTGCATCAACTTGTCAAAGTGCTTTTTCAGCCCCAGTTGGACTTGCTTCTTGTCTTCACCTTGGTGAGTTTGTTGAATGAGTTGAATTGCATGCACGTGCTCAATAACATGCATGTAACTGGATCCTGCATGCGATCAACACCACTACTCACCATGTTTTCTTTGTGTCAACTACTAGGATGGATCCTTAACTTGTACAAACACAGTTTCATCTGAGAGTGCATGTTGCGCCCACTGCTTTTCTTGTTCCTGCTACAACTCATTGGAATGTCTGTGCAACTTCATGTTCTTCCTGAGTTGCTGCTTCAACACATGCAACTCCTTATTTGTTCCATCTTCTGCCTTTGCATGATCTTCATGTCGCGTCATCACTTCATAACCTGAGTCTCCAAAGTTTCTTTCATTATCAGTGGATCTACTTGATCTTGCAACTATTCTCCATCTCTATTTTGTCAACAAACTTCCTCTTGCATTCCCTATGTTTGTTTCATTCATTGCATTCACTAAATTCTGTATGCTACCTTCAACTATTGTTTATGATGCTTCTCCTTGTGATGCTACTACTTGATGTCTTTTTCCACGAACAACTTGATGTCTTCATGAGTAGGCGAGCTCATAGACACTTGATCGACTGCATCCCCAATCATGCTCTAAATCGTGTCTTCATCTCTGCTCTCCTGGAAGCCATTGTACCTATACTATTGAGAGGCAGATGAACACCTATGATACCTAGAGACATGGAAACACTCACAGCAAGCAATCTGTTAATCGAAAACCAGAATGAACATGAGAACTGACTTGCAACATACTTAGGTGAATGATCATGAAGGTTGCACAATTTCGCTGGGAGGTCGGAAGACCGACGAACAAGACTTTACAAAGCATAGTCTAAGCTGCTAAGAGACTGACTGATTGTTGGAACTACACAATGCACAATCCAGCTTGGTTGATTGCTGGCATTGCACATTGCAAAATTCTAGCTGGGAAGGACTGCTGGCCCAAGGACAAATTTGTGCAATTTCTTGAGCAAGCAGCCACTGTCCTCTAGAAATGTGCAAAATAGTCCTGGAGGCTAGTGCTGGGCAGAAGTGTGCAAATTTAGAGAGGAAGGTGAGCCTTCCTTCCCCAGATTGTGCAATGTAGCCTTGGTGAAGGCAGAGTCCAAGCCAAGGTTGGCCCGACTTATCGACGGGAAACTGAAAGCAACTAAGATAGTAAATGCATGGTGACACTAAGTGATAGTAGAAGTGATTAATAGTGCATGCAAAAAATGAATGAGATATTCAGCAAACAGGTCAACATGCATGTGGGTGAGGCAGTTCACCGGTTGGGCAAACCTCCGTGCAAAACAGTTTCATGCATGCGAAAACAGTGAGATAGCAACGAAAATTGAAACAGGGCTAAGGAAAGCTAGAATACATGTAAACAACAAAAAGCATTCAAAGAAATCAACCAAAAAACACTCACACAAGTGAATACACAAAAAGTGACAGAAATGCAGCACAAGGCATGGGAAGCGATCTTACGCCAAAACAACTGAGCTGAATTTGTCGACTGCTCCTATATGTGATGTGGGATGTCAGAGCTACAAGGTTGATGTGAGGAATGAAATCTATAGCATCCGGTTGATGAGTTTTGATAACATCGAGGTTGTGACGGGCATGCCACAAATCTATGGAAAGCGACACTTGGAGGGATGTTTCTAAATTGTTCCATGCATGTAACCTACAACTACTAAACATAGATCCTTGAAACAAGGGATGCATTTGCATGTTTCTTTGGGAGAAACAACCCATGCATGCAAGTCTGTTTTGCTCAATCCTGGAGGAAACCAATCAACTCAATTGTACATGCAAGAGACTGCTTTACTGCTAGAGAAAAATGTGCATTTCTAGCTGGGAGTTGGGCTGACTACCCAGGAGATTTGCGCAATTTCTGGGTTGAGAAGTTGACTGTTGCCCATATTTATGAAAATCCTGGGTTGAATGGCCTATTGCTGAGAAACTTTGTGCAAATCCTACTGGGAGGGTTGACTGGAAGGATTGCACAATCCTAGAGCCCAGCAAGCTATTAGAGAGGATTACACAATTTCTAGAGGGAAGGCTGGTTTCCCTCGAGAAATGCGTAATTTTGAAGGGGAAGCTCCTCAGCCTATAGCTGGACCAAGTCCCAGTGAGTAGCCTGTGAAGGTAAAATATCAAACTGTGATCGACAGGTTACCTTTGAGAAAGAAAGACATTGAAGCTTGAGGACTTGGTGAAGTAAGGGAAGCTGTTGTGAAGGTTGGTAGGGAGGCTCCAAAATAGGCTAAGGCAAAATTTGGGTGATCCGAAATTGGATCCTTAAACTCTCTTAAAGCTACCCAAACTCTGTAAAAGCTCATACCAAAGTTTAAAGTCTTATGGATGTCGAAGCTTATCAGAAATAACCTATGAACAATGACAATTTGCAGCCAGCACAGAACAACGAGGAGATTCAATCGAAGCTCATTGACTGGTGGCCCATGGGGACTATGCATGGCACAAAAAATGTAGTTAGGAGGCTCAGACGAAAAAGCAGAGGCTATTTCTAATTGCACATCGCTAGGCAAAACCCCTAAGAAGGAAAAGCCGCAAGCGCACGGTCATAAGGAAGACTTGAAAACCGTGGGAAAAGCGCTGAAGTGACAGGCAGGTACCGTGCTCCAAAACCGATGGAATATCGGAAGAATTTTGCATGGTAAGCTAAATTGTCAGAGGACACAACGATGCCATACAGTGATTGACGTGTGTCCAGTAGATGAGAGAGAAAAATTCTCTCATCGCAGGCTAACGTCCAAGCAAGTCAACCGCACGATAAGAGCGATAACCGTAGGATCTGGAGGCCCAGATCTAATGGTGAAGATTGCGCCCGATGGGAAACCGGGTTCGGTGGAGAAAATAAGCTTCGGCACATAGAGGTTGAAGTCTGATTGGACCGCTGAGTTGGCTGATGAATCATTTCATAGAGTAACCGAAGTAACAAATTGTTTGAGGAAGAGTTGGCTCAGCTCACGAGGAGACAAGTGGCCACCTCTCTGTGAAGTGTTACAGTGATGATGACACAGAGCAGGGAATTCCAACACAAAGGCAGGTGATCCGAAGAGTCGGGACATGGAACGAATAGTCATGAGACGGATTGGCATTAAGCCACGAACAGATAGAGAGTAAAGGGGGGAAAAAGAGAGCATCCTGGGAAGCAGTACGCAGACCTGGAAGCAGGAAAGCCAGAGTAAGATCTCACTGTAATAGGCAGAAAAAGAACAAACAACAAGAAGATGTTGAATACGCAGAGAGTCTGGGAGTCACTCAAAGGTCGAGTGGAAAATCTAGAGAGCTCAATTGGTAGAAGCATATTACTGTTGGAGGTGCTTGGAAGTCGAGCGACTCAGAGAGGCATGTAAAAGGCCAGGAGAAAGAGCTTAGAGAAGCCAGAGCCAAGAGCCAGAGCGAGCGCCAGAAGTGAGAGTTAAGAACCAGAACCAGAGCCAGAGCTAGATTCAGAGCCAGAGCCAAAGCAAGAGCTAGAGCCAGAGCCAAGAGCTAGAGCTAGAAAGTTGAAGAGCTCCAAGAGCCAAGGGATAAGATGGTGTTCTGAGCCCAATGTTCCTATATAAAACATTGGAGTTAAGTGTAAGCACTTGTAAAAGAACTATTTCCATAATCCCAGAGAGCCTAATTGAGTTGATTAGAGCTCAAGGAGATGTAGCCTAAGATATCAGGGTGACCTCCATATTATACTGTTGTATTATGTGTTTGTTTTTATCGCTGCTTTAACTACTGTTATATGCATTTATATATCAATTTAAGTACCTTCCCATATCAGCACAAACAACATATTTTAAAGTAAATAATTAGTTGAAACAAATACAAGCATATGCCCATATTGTCAAGCATTTCTTATTTCCGCATTGGTTAATCAAATAGACTTGGTAAAATTTAAAGCTTTGGGAGTGGGAGAGGGTCTTGTAAGTTAGACAAGAAATATAAGAGCCCCATTTTCATATTAGGTGGTATTAGAGCTTAATATTGATTAGCCCCACCTTCAAAGAAGGTTGTATCAGAATGCTTGATTGACAGGGCAAAGATTGCTTGTTTGAAAAGTGTTTGGATAGTCAAGGATTGATTGCGTCATTGATTGTATGCTTGGTTGCAGACTGACTATTGTTTGATTTTGCAGAGGTGAAGGGAAAGCTATTGATAGCTCAGTCCAGGAAGGACAAGAAGGAAGAAGCACTGAAGGAATTCTTCTATCCCAAATGACCTCAAATAAATCCTTGAAGCACCAAAGGTTGTTGCAAGAGGTTACTGGATAAGCTCTTTAATAATCTTGTTTGAAGTTCTTTTGTGCATTTTGAAAATGACAACTTCTAGAAGTGAGTTCTCAAATTCTTCTTGCTCCCAAAGTTCCTTTAATGGAGACATGAAGCAAGACTTGTCTACCATGCTGGATATGGTGAGAAAAATGTATAAGGATGGAAGGAAGAGCAACATACTTAGAGAGCAATTGAATTCCATGGAGTAAGAGAAGCAGATGCTTTCTAACAAATTGTAGGAAATGGAGAGGCAACTTCATATTGCAAGTATGAAACTGAAAAGGATGCATGAGTTGGAGTCACAACTCTTTGTTGCAAAAGAAGCCTTGGCCAAGTATCAGCTTGAAGAAGAAGTAAACCATTCCTGTTTGTCTTCAAATTCTTCTAAGAATGATTATATTGGTTCTTTTGAAAAACATACCAGAGGCATAGGTTCCAAGATAATTGTAGTTTTTAACCCCGTACAGAAATTACCTGCATACGAATTCTAAATCACATGAAAAAATAAAAATGCAAGAGCATAACACATGAAACACATATACACAGAGATTTCCCACTGGATCCCAAAACCGAGACTACCAGCTTGATTTTTCATTATATTCCTTTCAATGTTACAATACATATTTATACATGCGAAGCATCCAATACCATGGACCGAAAACCATCG
>APFE030197893.1:0-25465 GCA_000404065.3 Pinus taeda | reverse complement strand
AGTAGGATGAAGCAACGACTTGCATCGCGTAAATCCAACTGCGTCCGAGAAGGAGGTTGTACGTTAAGGTAGCGTCCATGACTTCAACTTCCATCTCGACCGTTTTTCCTTCCAAAGAAATGGATAATCGTGGGAGAATACCATAAGGACGTGAGGCCCTGCCATCGAAAGCTTCCAAGGTGGTAGGAGACTGACTCAATGTGGGAGAACCAATAGCTTTCCAACAGGCCACAGACATGATGCAAGTAGAGGCACCTTCGTCAATGACTGTGCGATGAATAGTTTTCTTATTGATAACTACCTATATGAGAAAGGCAATTTGGGGAGGCAGTCTCTGAGTATGGCAATTTAAATCGAACATAATCAACTCCGAATCTGCCGGATCTATGCCGCCAATGGCGGATAGAAAGGACTTCCTCTGAGAGGGGCAGCTCTGGAGAACTTCTAAAGCGGACATAGCCAACGGAGTCTGGGCTAAATCCTCAACGATATTATAGTGCTAAGCAGCACGGGCGTTTGGGTTGTAAGAGGATTTCCGGAGTACCCCTTTTGGAGGGGGTCGAACAGGCACTTTAGCACTAGGTCTCTCAATGTGGAGAGGGCTTGAACTGAAAGGAGGAGCACTAGGGGTGACTTCGGGCTCCTTGCCGATAGAGGGATATTCTTTTGTTCGAGTACTGATGTTAATAGGGACCGTACCTGCCATAAACACTTGGGAACCGAAGGAAGAGGGAGGTTGAGAGGGGTCAGCGACCATTTGGGTCTTCTGTGAAGGAAAGAGTTCTTTAAGAACTGCAGGAACCCCAGGGGCGCCTTTCAACAGACGACTAACTTCAGACCACCGAGGGCAGTCTTTGGTGTAGTGATCCTCATCACAGATGAAACAAGGAAACTTAGGTTTGCGTTTGGCAGTCTCCTCAGATTGAGGTTTAGGTTGTTCCTGCTTAGGTTGTTCCGATTTATTTTTTCCTTTCTCTTTCTTCCTTGATTTGGAGGTTTTGTCAGTCTTGGTCGACTGAACGGAATTAACCTCAGAAGTAGATTTAGGAGGAGGGGTAACCTGGGAAGTATTTTCATTAGGGGGATGAGATGTTTTCTTCCCAGGGTTTGCAGAATTTTTCTTGGAGGATGAACTCACAGACCCGATGATGCCGTCAACCGTAGGTGTTGGCGGGGATTTGGACGTTCCAGGTCTAGGGGCACCAGGCAAATAATCATATAATGTACCTGACTGAGAATAAACTAAGTCAAGGTATTGAGTGTGCGCAATAGCTTGCTCTTCAGTAACGCATGCTCCCATTACGATGTCTCGAGCTATCGGAGGCACGAATGAGGTCGTGAACCAATCCGTGAGAAGCTGGTCGGGAATCGAGAATTCAATCATACGTCGACGCCGTCTCCATTCATGGATATGATCAGAGATGTGCGTAGCAGTTGACTGTCGTAAAGACGTAAGGAGGTGCGTGCCTGTTTCATAACGAATGGGTAATTGAAAATGTGTAAGGAATGCCATAGCCATGGAGTTGAAATCCTGAAAGGATCCACTATTAAGCTCAATATACCATTTAGCGGCAGAGCCAGTGAGCGTCCTTTGAAAAAGGTGAAGTCGAATCGAATCATCAAGCCATGAATTAGATGAGCACCATAAATGATACGTCATGACATGAGCTTGCGGATCTTCATCTGCTTTGCCATCGAATTTCGGGCAATCACCAGGAATCTTGGTAGGAACTGAAGGCCAATAAGGATTATGAAGAATAGGATCATTGGTCAATTTGGACACATCCGGTAACTCTAAGGTTGCTAAGAATGGTAACTGAGGATTAAATGGCATGTGAGGTTGTTGGAACGACGGGGCACCCGGGTTCCAACCAGGTGGTGGTGGTCCCCACGGGCCTTGCCCTAATGGATTTGCCCCCAAGGGCTGGCCATAGGGATTGGTGTTCTGCCCCCCAGCATATGGATTACCAAACGAAGCTGTAGAAGCACCATATGGTGTTTGATAATTCTGATAGGGGGTAAATAAAGGTTGCCATTGAGGTTGTTGATAACCATAAAGTGGAGGGATTTGGGGTTGACCACCACCCGTCATTTGAGCAGTGCCAGTAGAAGGGTAACCTTGTTGATATTGGGGTTGGCCTACCTGCTGATATTGAGGCTGGCCGGCCTGCTGATATTGAGGCTGGCCTACCTGCTGATACTGAGGTTGGCCCACCTGCTGGTACTGAGGTTGGCCGGCCTGCTGATACTGAGGCTGGCCTGCCTGCTGGTACTAAGGTTGGCCGACCTGCTGGAACTGAGGTTGGCCTGCCTGCTGATACTGAGGCTGGCCTGCCTGTTGATACTGAGGCTGGCCTGCCTACTGATGCTGAAGCTGGCCTGCCTGCTGCGAGAATTGAGTGTTTTGGACAGTCGGCTGACCAGATGGTTGGGCAGCTTGTCCATAAACTTGGGTATACTGGATGTTAGGTTGATTCGGGTTAACGAACGATTGACCAGATTGTCCAGTAGGTGAACCTTGCTGGAGTCCAGTTTGAGCTTGTGGAATAGAAGAGTGACCTAGGTTGCCAGGAGGTTGAGTATGAGGAGTGAAAAAGGTGCCACTAGAAGCAAAAGGATTTCCTTGGAAGGATTGTCCTTGTGGCTTTTGCTGGTGTGGTATCTCAGGTTGAGCGTACGACGCTTGACCACCATGGTAAGAGGTGGAACCCCAATCTATAGATAGCGGGACCGAAATTTCTCCAACTGATAGCTGACCTGTCTCAGTACCGAAAGGTGGTAGATACTGATCATACTGCCCCCCAAGTGATGCATTAAATGTAGGATCAAAACCCGCAAATAAAGAGGGCGAAGGTCGGCTAATAATAGGCGTTGAGGAAGCCACAGATATAAGCGGAGGAGTTGTCACCGAAATAGTAGTTGTACTACGAGGTGGTAGAGTCGATGGCTCCGTATTGGAAAAAACGGGTGGTGACCAAATAGAGGTCGGGAAAGGGGACGATATAAAATCGCGCAATGCTTTATAACCAAGAGGCAGTCCCCCGGTAGAAGTGTTCCTACTAACATATGTAGAGTCCATCGTGCTAGGGATTTCATCCCCTGGCATGCCGGATTCGTCAATAGTAGTAGGTGATGGGTTGTCCATGTCGGAAGAAAAAGGTTTCCGAGGAGAAGTATATTCCCAAAAAGGGGTACCTTTCTGAGAAGGTTCCCAAATGGGGTTGGTATGAAACTGATAATCCCTGTCACCTGGAGTGCGAGAGCTGATCGATTGTATGCTTGGAACAATAGGAAGAATTTGACTTACAACTGGACCCTCGGAAGGCGAAATTGGTAGTTCTGCCAAGGTGAAAATTCACGAAATCCCAAGGAAACTCAATAAACCAAGTTCCTTCCCAGACTAATGCAGACAAAATTAACCGGGTTATGTGATCGTTGCCAGATAAATTATTAAGACATTTAATTTGACCTTTTCATCTTTAAAGAGTCGAGAAAAGGACGAAAAGCTGACTCTAGTCTCCTTCGATTGTTTTTCGAGCACGAAGTGACAAGCTACTCACTTACACCTTTTCTGTTAGACAGTCTGAAAAGGATGAAAAGCTGACTACTCTGGAAATCTAGGTAAAAGGGTGTGCCAAACAAACCGTAAAACTGCTTATACACCTTAGCGATCAGAAGATCACCAAGGACTTCCCGTACTGCAGTCAATCTTCCCGAATGCTGTGTTCAGTGCATTACGGTTCGTAGGGCGGCAGACTCGGCTTCTTATGGATCAAAGGTTGCAATCCGGGGTCTCCCAATTTATACTCAACGGTACGTGGGAGCACAGTCCGTACTGGCACCTATCGTTTCACCGTGGAGGAATCACCCAACCACTCGACGATAAACCACCAGGCTTAACGACGCCGGAACACGTCTCTAGCCTAGACCTCTAGAATGTGAGCGTTAAATTCCAATGTGTTGTTAGGTTCATTGAATCAATTTTATGTTGATCTTTAATTAAGTTTTAGTTTCTGGCCTTAGCGAATGTAATCTCTCGAAATGTCCTAAATGCCACTACATGCAAGAACTGTATTCGTTTTGTTTGGATGAAATCTAGCTACGGAAGAGTTAAGAGGTTCATGTGAACAAAACGATGTCCAAAATTTCTAATGCAGCTAATCAACAAGAAAGGAAAAAATCTTTTCTCTTTTTCTTCTTTTAAAAGCAAGAACTAACATAACATGCTTAATCGATGAAAAGCAAAAAAAATCTTTTTCTTTTCTTTTTAAAACAATATGATAATGCACTTAAAGCGTTTCAAGAGAAATTCACTATCAGATAATTGCTTCTAAAGAACCTATAGCCAGTTTTGAAACAAAAATAACAACCCAACAAAGCAAAGAAAAGACAAGATTTTCATGTAACTATGTAAGCTAAGTCACCATGAAATGAGGGAAAATAAGTGAGCTAAAAGCAAGATATTTGTAGTATGAAGTGCAAAAACTCATATAACCACCAGGAGAATATAGAAATCAATCAACAAAAAGAACCGGATATATAAATCATCAATCCAAACGGGAGGTTCGATAACACAAAAAACCACAAAGGTCAAGATGTAAAATCGGTAGACAATGGCAAACAACCGAAGGATGAGACACCACCAGCCAATTATCAATCTAACAGACTCCCAGAAGGCATATAAAGAGCAGAAAAACCAGACCCAAGTATTAGAGACTGACAAACAGGCTTATTAAAAAACTTAACCAATGCGGCGCGACTGTAAGTCTGCAACTCGCGCTAAACAAAGTGTAGCGCGAGTTGTCTGAAAGCATCTCGCGCCCAGTAGCGCGACTGTTCAAAGAAAAACCGCGCTGGCGGGAATTTTCCAGGCAAAAAGACAGAACGGGTGGTTTGAGGCTTGGCTTTTAAAAGCTAGACAGAGCCAGTGAGTGAAAGATAGCAAGAACTCCAATCAAAGAAATTATTCAGACAAATAAATGATAGAAAAACGACATGCGAAGCAAGATTGATATTGTCCAGTTTGTAAATCAACCTGGAGATCGACTGAAGTGGCGTTGATCTACTTCACTTCCGCATAGCAGAAGTGTTTCGAAGGCTGCTTGGCCACTCTTCAGACTCCGTCCACAACTTACAAATCAGACAATATAAACACAAACAACAATAGACTTCCCCAGTGGAGTCGCCAAATTGTTGTGGAGGTAAATCCCCTCTACGGACAGAGGCGATCCCACTAGCCCCACAGGGGTCTAGCAACAATCATACACGCTGCATGCAAGTTCCTAATTGCACAACTTAAAAGTCGATCAGAAAGACCAACTTGGGATCCAAACTATTTGCTGTGGGAGAAGTGTCGCTCCTATCCTTTAGCTTTGGCCGGTCACTATCCTTGCGCTCCACGCATGGACACCTGCACAAATGAAGAACAACCCAAAACAAGCGTAAAATCCAATATCATACAATTATATATCAGTCAAGCAGGATATAATTCAAATATTACCAGAAGAACATGTGAATGGAACCATAATAACAGTCGCTTATCATTCGATAGAAAAAAGAGAAGAATTACAACCAATTTAGGCTTGACGCTGCAAATCTCCTCTAACTGGGTCAGCAGTCCAACATGTCTTGCAAAGTCACTTCCTCTCTCAACAATCCGACAGCATAACCTCTCTTTCAGCTCTCACTATCAATTCAGCTTCAACACTCTGACACTATCATTAGCCCTCTCGCCTGTTCAATGTGAGGTGACAGCCTTTTATGGATGGAAGAGGTGGAAGGATTCATCGTATCGGGACACCTATGGAAGATTTGGCATTGTCCCAGAATAGCCTTTGGACTGAGTTGTCATGGATGAAAAAGACGACACTCGATCATATCCATGGGATTTTTCCTCAGGGAACTGCATGAGTAATGGAGGAAAAAACACTTCAGTGTGCGTTGGCCAAAAATCATGACTGATTTTGTGTGGCACGAGCTTTGTTCTGTGACAGCGCATCTGTGGGCGCGCCCTCTTTGTAGGAAATGAGCCATTGGCATGGGTTAGACACTGTGGACCCGCGCTAATGAAAAAAGGGCATTTTCCAAGGTTAATCTTCAAAGGGTGTCTTCAGGGATATTGAAGTTCATACTTAGGAGACCTCAATGCAAGTGTTTTCAAGTTGTGTCACTGGTCACAGGTCTGTAAATGTGTCCTCCAATGTGTGACAGCGGGGGTAACAAGGACGGTGACCAACGGTGACAAATTACTGCGTAACAGCTCCCACTGTAGATAATGAACTGTAGTGAGGACACCTTCACCCACATCCATGGGTGGAAGAGATGCTCCATACCTATGGATCTTCAGGCTCAATCTTTTGGATATTGGTGGTGGAAATAAGGGCACTGGGATCCACATCAATACTATTATTCCCTTTGTCCTTCCCCTCATCAGGTTATGACTTAGAGTCATAGCATGCATTAGAGTATGAAGCCTCTAGCTCGACCACGAGCAACTTCTTGGCTCGACACTCTTGTGTTGTGAGTGGGGCTCTTATGGAACTCACACCACTTTCCAATGTCCTTCTTTATCTTCGTGGTTTTTTTCTTTGCTTTCAGATTTGACGGGTTTTCTTGGGCCACCCTACATTGGCTTTGTCATTTTCTCTATAGTTTGGGGGTTCCTTTCCCTTGCTTCAGATTCACAGATTCAAAGTCTCACTTATTCTGTTTAAATTTCTTCTTGATCTTGACAATGTATCAATAGGTGGTGCCATGTGAAGAGATTTCCAAGAACTCTATCTCATCCTGGATGTATTTGTGTAGATAACCATGGTACTTAAGTGTTAGATGTTGCTTAGAATCCTTGATACGTACCTTCGTGCGAAGGGTATGAAAAATATTTGTGAACTATGGCACATCTTGGTCCCTTCCCTGTCGCAGTGTGGTCCACTTTATGGACTTATCTTAATAGATCCCAACAGGGTAATATTTTCCCTTGATGGCATCTCAGAAAGAATTCCAAGTGGATGTGGCTAAAAATAGTGAGGATTCCATCTCATCCCTCTTCTCATAGTAGGCTTCCCACCAATCATTGACGTTGGGGGAAATTTTGAGGAGGGAGAAAGCAATATTTTCCGTATTGGAAAAATCATGAATCGAAAAATATCCTTCCAATAGATTTAACCATTTATCTACAACATCTGCATCTATCTTTCCTTCAAATATGGGAATGAAAAATTGAATTGTACCTTAAAGGGAGTAGCACCTCTAGGGTGGTTGTTGGATGAAGATCTGTCACCTGTGGCCATTTGCCAAAGGATTTGGGAAAATTTGTCCATCATCGCTTTCCTTTATCATTGAGGGATTCTTCAAGAAATATTTTGAAAGGATCTCTTGCTCCTTCATATTTCTTTTCTTTTTCCATGGGAGGCCGTCGGGTTCGGCGAGGCAAAATTTTGAGGAGGGAGAAAGCAATATTTTCCGTATTGGAAAAATCATGAATCGAAAAATATCCTTCCAATAGATTTAACCATTTATCTACAACATCTGCATCTATCTTTCCTTCAAATATGGGAATGATAAATTGAATTGTACCTTAAAGGGAGTGGCACCTCTAGGGTGGTTGTTGGATGAAGATCTGTCACCTGTGGCCATTTGCCAAAGGATTTGGGAAAATTTGTCCATCATCGCTTTCCTTTATCATTGAGGGATTCTTCGAGAAATATTTTGAAAGGATCTCTTGCTCCTTCATATTTCTTTTCTTTTTCCATGGGAGGCCGTCGGGTTCGGCGAGGCCAGTCTTGCAAAGGTTCAACATGTTAAAACCCTAACTCCTTATACCCTGACCTCATTGGGGACATGCACAAAAAAATAGAGAAAGAAAAGAATGCTCTAATACCACTGATCTAGATTTATGTAGGAATGAAATGAAATATAGATTTAAACAGAAACACAGAGCTACAATGAAAACTGAACATCAATTCATTGATAACAAAATAATGAAAATTGTTTGCATGAAGACTGCAAATAAACTAGCTAAGGAAATGGTAGCTTATATTTGAGAAGAGATGTGTCAGATGCATGACTATGAACTCTATTACAATGAGGCTCTCAAGCCTTTTTATGATTGAGAAATAAGGCCAAACCCCAACCATCCAAAAACCTTACGCTAGGAGATGAAGTGCCGAAGGTTCGTGAGCCCCATTGGGGTTAGTTGGTACACCAACTTCTCAGGGTTGTAACTTTGGCATACGATCTTAATTTGACACGTATCATATCTTGTTAGAAATATTTATACGATGAATACAAAGTTTGACTACAAACTCATTCCATGAACACTGAGTTTTTCCGATTTTCCAAAATATTGTCATTTAGGGCCTTAAAACGACTCTAGAAGTTCAAGACTTGAAAAAATACCAAATATAGTAAATTGTGCTACAATTAAGGAAACTAAAAGAAACAATGTCGGGGGTCCAATTGGAATAGTGGGTGTCCACCAACATCCACCTGGATCATTAGTTGGTACATAAAGTTCCATATGGTGCATCGTTTGCATGCATTTTCCATTTAGGTTGCACAATAGCCCATCGGAAATACTATCGAAGGATTTCAACGTTTGTCTAGTTTTAGGGCATTCCATGGCATCCCTCAACCCCTTGAATAACCAGAAAACATCATTCAAGGCCTCAAAATGCACCTGAAAGTTTCAAGCCTAAAAACCATATAAACAATACCAGGAATATAGATAACAAATGACTCAATATAATAAGTGGTTGACTCTTGATATCCACCTAGATTCATGTTCCACCCCCCCCCCCCCCCCCCCCGCGCCCCCACCCTTCACATTGATTAGCATAGCCTTTCCACTTCACATCACTTCCAACCTCATTCAGTTCAACCCATCTAGAATTGATCATAAATCAGCCTTTGAGATACATTCTCTCTCATCATATGCATACAACAACATAAGCCAACATCATCAACTCATCAGCATCCCAAGCTCAACATTCAGATTCACATAGATGCTCCTTTTCCATCATGACAACAATGCCAATTCTCCTGGATATGTCACTTGATTTCTTCATTTTTCAGAATAGAGTAGCAGTATATCAACCCATTAGGTAGAGGTTCTCTGGGAGTTAGATCGATCACATGCTTGACCTGATAGTGTGAAGGTACCCCTGTGGGCAAGGAGAATATGTCGTTGTAATCTTCCATGACCTTATCCACCTTCATTTCCTATGTGGTGTAACCCTTTTAGAGACCATGGATCTGGCCACAAGATTCCCTTTACTTTGATAAAGAATAAAAGAGAAAACAAATTTGTTGGTCTGGGAGATGTTCTTATTGCATTGTTTAAAAAATAGCGATGAGATTGTGGTAGGTGGGGCTACCTCTGATATTCTGTATAAATTACTAATCAAAGTGATAATATGTTGGTTTTCAAGCCTCTGTGGGAGTTATTTGTAGCTTCATGTTCCGGATTATCCACAGTTTCCAGTTCAGTCTGTCGACGTTTCGAACCCCAACGGGGGTCCATCATCAGGACACTTCTGAAACGTCGACAGACTGAACTGGAAACTGTGGATAATCCGGAAACATGAAGCTACAAAGTGATAATAACATGCCATACCTCAACTCAAATGCAACATGACTCTTCCAAAAGTATGGGTTGCCTAATAATACATCACAAACTTCATCCGTGAAGGGTTTGATATTGTAGGGAAGATGACACTGTTGGCTGAATGGAAGATCTCGTCCTTGGTGGAGTCGCCCAATGAGATATGGCTATGGGTGTGGTGAAGTTGGTAGGGACAACTTCTTATTATCATCTATTGAGATGAGGCTCTTTTGGCTGCCACTGTAGATAATGAACTGTAGTGAAGACACCTTCACCCACATCCGTGGGTGGAAGAGACACTCCCATTCCTATGGATCTTCAAGCTCAATCTTCTAGATATTAGTGGTGGAAATAATGGCACTAGGATCCACATCAATACTATTCTTCCCTTTGTCATTCCCCTCATCATGTTATGACTTAGAGTCAGAGCATGCATTAGATTATGAAGCCTCTAGCTCAACCACGAGCAACTTCTTGGCTCAACACTCTTGTGTTGTGAGTGGGGCTCTTATGGAACTCACACCACTTTCCTATGTCCTTATTTATCTTCGTGGTTTTTTTCTTTGCTTTCAAATTTTACGGATTTTCTTTGGTCACCCTAGGTTGGCTTTGTCATTTGTTCTATAGTTTGGGTGTTCCTTTCCCTTGCTTCAGATTCACGGATTCAAAGTCTCACTTATTCTGTTTAAATGTCTGCTTGATCTTGACAATGTATCAATAGGTGGTGCCTTGTGAAGATATTTGCAAGAACTCTATCTCATCCTGGATGTATTTGTGTAGATAACCATGGTACTTAAGTGTTAGATGTTTCTTATAATCCTTGATACGTACCTTCATGTGAAAGGTATGAAAAATATTTGTGAACTCTGGCACATCTTGGTCCCTTCCCTGTCGCAGTGTGGTCCACTTTATGGACTTATCTTAATAGCTCCCAACAGGGTAATATTGTCCCTTGATGGCATCTCAGAAATAATTCCAAGTGGATATGAGTAAGAATAGTGAGGATTCCATCTCATCCCTCTTCTCATAGTAGGCTTCCCACCAGTCATTGATGTTGGGGGAATCTTTGACGAGGGAAAAAGTAATATTTTCCCTATTCAAAAAATCATGAATCGAAAAATATCCTTCCAATAGATTTAACAATTTATCTACAACATCTACATCTATCTTTCCTTCAAATATGGGAATGAAAATTTGAATTGTACCTTAAAGGGAGTGGCACCTCTAGGGTGGTTGTTGGATGAAGATGTGTCACCTGTGGCCATTTGCCAAAGGATTTGGGAAAATTTGTCCATCATCGCATTCCTTTATCATTGAGGGATTCTTCGAGAAATATTTTGAAAGGATCTCTTGCTTCTTCATCTTTCTTTTCTTTGAGGCCGTCGCATTCGGCAAGGCCAGTCTTGCAAAGTTCAACATGTTAAAACTCTAACTCATTATACCTCGACCTCATTGGGGACATGCACAAAAAAGTAGAGAAATAACAGAATGCTCTGATACCATTGATCTAGATTTATGTAGCAATGAGATGAAATATAGATTTAAACAGAAACACAGAGCTACAATGAAAATTGAACATCAATTCATTGATAACAAAATAATGAAAATTGTTTACATGAAGATTGCAAATAAACTAGCTAAGGAAATGGTAGCTTATATTTGAGAAGAGATGTGTCAGATGCATGCCTATGAACTCTATTACAATGAGGCTCTCAAGCCTTTTTATTATTGAGAAATAAGGGAAAACCCCAACCATCCAAAAACCTTAGCATAGGAGATGAAGTGCCAAAAGTTCGTGGGCCCCGTTGTGGTTAGTTGGTCCACCAACTTCTCGGGGTTGTAACTTTGGCATACGATCTTCATTTGACACGTATCATATCTTGGTAGAAATATTTATACGATGAATACAAAGTTTGACTACAAACTCATTCCATGAACACTGTTTTTTTCCAATTTTCCAAAAAATTGTCATTTAGGGCCTTAAAACGGCTCCAGAAGTTCAGGACTTGAAAAAATACCAAATATAGTAAATTGTGCTACAATTAAGGAAACTAAAAGAAACAATGTTGGGGGTCCAATTGGAATAGTGGGTGTCCACCAACATCCACCTGGATCATTAGTTGCTACATAAACTTCCATATGATGCAACGTTTGCATGAATTTTCCATTTAGGTTGCACAATAGCCCATTGGAAATAACTATCCAAGGATTTCAACTTTTGGCTAGGTTTAGGGCATTCCATGGCAACCCTCAGCCCCTTGAATAACCAGAAAACATCATTCAAGGCCTCAAAATGGACCTGAAAGTTTCAAGCCTAAAAACCATATAAAAAATACCAGGAATATAGATAACAATTGACTCAATATAATAGGTGGTTGACTGTTGATATTCATGTGCACCCCCCCGAGCACCAGGGCCTTTGTTTCCCCATGTGACCCCCCCAAACATGGGTAGTAATTTAAAGAATATAACACATATCCAACATTTTTCACTTGATTTCTTTGCAGATAATGGGTTGTAGGAGTACACGATCAATAACATAGGTAAATAATGCCAAGCGTTTCTCATGACCAAGAGAACTTGTCAATACTCACAAATATTGTTAATGAATCAAAAACATTTCCACCTTCACTAGCAACACCTTATTTTCTTCAAACATATATCTCACAAAGTGATACTGAACATCAATGTGATTTGTGTTAGAATGATACATTGGGTTATTTGCTAGGAATATTTCATATGATTATCAAAATCTATCTTTATAGCTCATTATACCAACCCAACACCTAAACATAATATCTATAACCATATTTTTTATTTTCTTGCATGAGTGGCTACTATGTATTCAAATTCTATAGTTGAGAGTTCCACTAAAGACTATATATTGCTCATCCAATTAGGTTAAACACATATTGACTTCTAGATATTTTAAAACTAGATCTCCATTCCATTATACATCAACAAATTGATTTATGTCCAACACTCTATCCAATCATGTTCTTCCTTAGTAGCACAGTCCATAACTAGTAGTGCCATGAAAATACCTAAAAACCCTCTTTATTGGTGTCCAAAGTTCCTTCCCTAGTTTTGACTTATAGCTACTCAATACTCCCACTACATGTGCAATGTATGGTGTAGTACAAACCATTTCATACAATAAAGTTCCAACTGCATAGGCATATGGGACATGGGACATGTCCTCTTCCTCTTCTTTTGTTTTGGGACACCTATTATGAAAATAACTTTATTTCTACAGGAATAATGACCTTTATCAATTACATTCTTGCATATTAAACCTATGAAATATTTCCTTGACATATATCCTCTGATTTAATAACAATTCCCTATTTTCTTTATCTTTTTTAATTTCCATGCTCAAATGGAATTTGCAACACTCAAATTCTTCATGTCAAATTTAGAGGACAACTGACTTTTCACTTCCTGGTTGATTTCCCTATTATTCCCAATCAACAACATATTATCCATGTGCAACACCAAATAAATACGATGATGATCAACTAATTTGAAATATGAAGAGTGACCAAATTTGCTGCTTGTGAAGCCATGTCCCAATATATAGGTAGCAAAATTTTGATACCACCTCATTGATTATTTCCTTAACCCATAAATGGAACCTTTTAGCTTGCATGCCAACTCTTTCTTTTCTTTTACCACAAATCTGTTTTGCTTCTTCACGCATATTTCTTCTTCCATATCCTTGTATAGAAATGTTGTCTTCAAAATAAAAGGAAATAAAAATAGATAAACCATATCTAATAGAAGTTAACTTAGCAATAGGAGAGAATATATCACCAAAGTCAATTCCCTCTACCTGGGAAAAACTTTTTTCTACTAACCAAGCTCTATATTTCTCCACTTTTCCTTCTACATTCAATTTCTTCTTTAACACCCCTTTTATGCTAATGGGATTTCTTCCAGTTGGAAACTCTAATAGCTCCTAAGCCTCATTTTTTATAAGGCTTCCATTTCTTCAACCATGATTTTTTTCCATAGTTTTCCATCCTTTAAATCCACTACCTCGATAACTGTTTCAAGGTAATTTTATTAGAAACAAAGAAAATTTGGAAAAAAGAAAAGGTCTAGTATACCATTCTATCTTTCTTCTTTCTTGAATTAATCTCCTTAATACCATGATATGTTGTTCTTATTCTTTTTAATCCTATTATTTTGTAGAGTCTTATTCATTCTCCCATAATTCAAGCTCTATCTTTTTTGGCTCCTTCTCCCTTGGTAGGACTTCTTATTTGACAACATCTTTCATTTCTCTAAATACTACATCTCAAATATTCACAACCTTATTAGGTTCTATATTCCAAAGCTTATAACCTTTCATACCATCTTTATATCCAATAACGATACATTTTTAAGCTTTCTCATCTAGCTCGTGTCTATTCTCCTTTGGAATTGGTAGTCCTATTCTCCATCATTATCTATCCTCAACACCTTAATTTTATTCCTAGGGAAATAAATGTGTATTCCTTGAGAATTTATCTATAAATGAGACATATTACACATGTTTACCTAGTTATGGAACCGACACAAGTCCAAACACATTATTGTGCACCAACTATAATATTCCCTTTTCTCTTGTAGCAACAAAGGAAAATCATAGTTGATTATGCTTCCCACATAAGCCATGTTCATAGAAATTGAAATATAGAGATAAATTAAACATACCTTCTACTATACCATAACCATATAGTACTAAAAGGCTCTTCTCTCTTATATGTCATAGTCCTTGATTCCACAACCCACTCGTTTATCAAGAGATTGTAGGTTTTTTTCCTTCTTTAGATCCACTCTCAAGAACAATGGAATTTTTGCATCCATCAATAATAGTTCTTGCAAATAGCTTATGAGAGTTTCAATATAATCTCCCCTTAGAAATAACATTTCTCCTCAAATTTTCTTACAAATATCATTTTCAAACACTTACACTTGTACCACTCATCTTGCTTATAGAAATCAAATATGTGTCCAATCCTTCGATGTGCAAAACATCAGTGAGTTTTCTAATCATTCAACCCATGATATTCAAGTTGAATTTTCATCATATTATCATTTTTTCTACTGAGTAATATCTTAGGAAAACATCCCCACCATCATATCCTTGATACTCATAAAATCACTCCCTTTGAGGAGTCAAATGAAAGGATGCTCCTGAGTGAACTAGTCGTGCTTCGTGATCTACATGTGTTCTTAAATAAGTTAAGTACATCCACTCCATCTAAGTATGTTTTCACATATGTATAAGGGGAATCATTAGATTCCATCCATTTAAAATTTTTTATACACAATCCTTATAGTAATTCCCTTGTTTTCCACATATCCAACATACCTTTATGAATTTTCCTAAATATTTTGATTGTAGATTTATATCTCCCACTTGAGAAATTATTCTTATATCCATTTTGGGAGAATTGTCTTATAGATAAGGCATTTATTTTTGAATTTCCATGTTTTTCCACCTCATTTCCTCTAATAAAAAGGACAATAATATATTGTCAAAACTTAAAGTAGTTACATTACTACCTATGGCAAAAAACAAATTATCCCAAGGGTATGGTAATTAATACAACAAAATAATACATTTATCTTCATCTAAAATATTAATATCAATTAATAATAGTTGGTTTACAATAGTAATGAAGCCATTTATATGCTTTGTCATTAAGTCTCCATCCATCATTAGGAACAATTTTTTCTCCAAGGACTTAAACTAATATAAAGTCCCTAACTTGTTCCACAATTCCTTCATTGTAGCTTCTCCTAAAACATTAAATAATGCTAAATCTAAGAAACATGGATATATTGTGCTTTTTTCCTTTTTATCCAACTTAGTCCAATATTTTAGAAACATCCTTATTGGTGAAGTATACAATTCCATAGTGATTTGTTGACTTTATTCACCAACAAATCTTCCACGTTGAGCTTCTAGAACTCAAAACTCTACCCATTGAATTTATTGATCCTTATATTTTAACTTCTTCCCATTTATTTCACCACAAGAATTGATTACATATATCTCGTGCTATAACAGGGTCTACCAGAATCTCGAGAAAAACCCCTTAGCCATAAAAGAATATGCTTGAAGCCAAAATTGCTATGATACCAAAAATAGGTTTTAAATCTATACAATTAATCATTGCAACTATATTCTTAATAAAATAAAAATGATGCAATGTAAAAAACACACATTAACCAAAAATACAAAACTATGGGCTATACCACTATGTCCCACAAAAGCACTAAAAGTAAAGACTGTGTGCCAAAATATGTCCTAAATGAATACAAAATACAACCCAAAAACGTTTTTGAGGAGAATTCCCCCTAAACCCCTTTGTAGGGGGTCTTCCTCCCCTCATGCAAACCGCCTATGGAGGGGGACTTTTCATCCCACTATGACCTCCCCAAATAGGGGTGGTCATGCAAGAATATAACACATACCCACCATAATTATTTCATGTAATCATACCATTATATACCATCATTAGTCCCAAAGCCACATCATAACCAAAAAACCATTAGTGGTTTCAAGCTCAATCTATGATGGTTTTGAAATTGTATTTATTTTATAGATGTGCATCTCAAAGGATATTATCACATTTTGGGAATGTTATGCTTGATAAACATCATTTATGTTGTTTTATAAAAAATGATTAGAACCATTTATTCAAGTTATCTCTTGCCATTGAATCAATATATACTAAAATGCACGTTTATTGTTGGTCCCACTTAAATATTAAATGTGTTTGTGTTTAAAATATATTTAAATAAAACTATTATGTTCCCCAATTACACTTGATGCCCAAAATGCACAAATATAACTCCCTTAATCCCTATTTTAGAATTATAAAAGGAAAGAAATCACTTGTAACTCTACACTTGCTTATAAAACTTCCTCCTCTTCCTCCTAATTATGACTAAGGACCCTCTTCTTGACAACTATTGAGTAAGTACTATTGAGTAAGTAGATATATTCAATTTCAAGAGATTTAGTCTAATAATTTACTTAAAACCTACAAAATAGCCTCTATGAAAGGAGCATCTTCCACTTTATGTTTTGAGTATGGAAGAATTTAAAAATTTCACAACCATGCAAAGAATTTCAAAATATTCACTAGATATATGGTTGAGGGAGCTTCATCACTCTTTCCTAGTGTATAAAAAATGATTATCACTGTAGTTACATTAGAATAGATCAATGACTACTATAACCTTATTTTCTACTCCATTATAGTGAGAGGAACATTAGCTCAACTTACCTTATTTGTTGTTTTGAATGCATTCCTTTTCACCCTTGTTTGTGCTTAGTTAGATAACCCATTGCTTCAAAACCTTCTATCATCATGTATACAATTGCTCTGTGATAGTGCACATCATTACACTCTTCCCTCAAACTACACAGGAAATCCTCTTTAATGGTTCAACGGAGCCCTAAATTTATAGAATATGGCCTTCCCAAGATAATGAATTTGAGGAAGGATGTCATGACTTGGCTTGGGTCAATAATTGAAGAAGTTCCCTAAATGTTCTCATCCCTAAGTGTCGAGATGCATCCTCCCAAATCTAGTAATGGAATATATAATGAGATAATCTTTGGCATTAGGGGACTTTTGAGGTCTAAAATGGCCCTCTTAAGGAAATTATAAAATAATAGTGGAAATAATAAAATAATATTAGATTACGTCATCAAATGTTAGAGGGAAAAAAGAAAAAAACTATTTTTTCAACTTGTATTTTCAACTTATTCCCTATGGGTTTACTAAAATTTCATGTGGAAATACTCATTGGATGCATAATTTGATACCTCATCCAAGGAGTACCCATGTTGCATACTTTCGATGGACCCCACCACACGAAAATGACAAATACATGAAAAACGTGATTGCAATCATGTTTTTTCATGTAATTCTCATTTTTCGTGTAGAAGAGTCCATTGAAAGTATGTAACATGCGTACTCCTTGGATGAGGAATTAAAGTTTGCATCCAACAATGACTCTCATTCGAAATTTGAGTAAAAACTTAGGGATATAAGTTGAAAATACAAGTTGAAAAAGTAGTTTTTTTATTGTATTATTTTTTAATATTTTTACTTTTTTACTCCAAAAATGGTGAATCATCCCCCATGGTTGACATCATCATCTTGAAACATATTGGTTCTGATAAAGTTTATTTTTGTTGTACATTTTTCATAGGAGGCCCATTTTAGACCTCGAAATTTCCCTAATGGGTGGAAAGGAGGATAAGGTGATTAGGATGGAGGATGGTTACCGGGAAGTCCTTCCATGCTTCATAGATGAGCCTAGTATATGAGTAGTCCAAGGGAGGAACAAGGTCAAAGGATTATCTGAGGATAAATTTTGCTCATAGTAGTTAGTTAATTTAGATCCTGTAGACTTGCACAAGGTCTTCCCATATGGAGGGTGTGGAAATAAAGCACAATAGAATACAACAAGCATGCAAACTATAAATCACAATGAAAGAAACAGGTATTACCTTTTCTACCACTAGAAAAGGACTCTGGTTGGTGCACCTAGCTTGAGGGAGATCTCCTAGAGATCTCAGCTCCTATACTTTCCTTTGAATACCTGCACAAAATAGATAAACCAACAAACAACTATTCCCTGCAGCAATGATTAGTACATTCATATAAACATATCCAAACAAACATGAAAATACGAATGAAATACACGAATGTATGGCGGAAAAGATTGAAACTTTGTATTATACCAAAAACATGTACATTTTTGCACTTTATTTCAAACTTCTCCCAATTTCTCCTCCTCACTAGAACAAAATATTCTCTGATATTGTTTGTGCAAACTTATCATAGAGAGAGACTATATGTTAGTCTTCCAACAACATTTCAGCATTCCAAATGTTTTCCTCCTTTGTGCTCTATGGAGAGATTTCTTTTATAGTTCTCTCAAGGAGCGATCACACTGAATGTAGACACTTTCCCGATTGTGTCTAGTCCTTTGATCCTTATCCTCTTTGGGTGATCACACTTGACATGATAAAACCTTATCCATGAAAAATTGCACTATGTTCTCCAACTCTATAACACTGGGTGTTGTTAGCATATTGTTTCTTAAGCCCATTATACATAGGGAATTGTTTTGCCTATTGTTTCTTGGAAACAATTGTAGGTGAGCATTGAATCCTTCATTTCCTACTTTCTAGAGAAATCCACAAACCAATTTTGACACTCTGAATTTGTATCTGATGTTCCAAGCTAATGAACCCTAGGGCATGGATTTTTTATGTATAACATATTCCCCCTAATATATGAGTTTGGAAGAGAAGCTGATGGATAAAATACATTATAATAAGTAGACCAATGTGTGAGGTAGAGAGAGAGACCATGAACAAAATACCTACAAAGGTTGCGAAAACTATAGCCAGATACATAAAGAAGTACAACCTCAAGGTAGGAATACCTATACTCAGTACTGAGATATTATATCATGGCTGCCCACATAACATATTGCAGACTCATTGGAAGTTCTGTGGTGGCTCATTTTATTCTAAATCTGAAATCCATAAAATCAATGGCCAAGGAATGGGTTGCTAATCTCAGGGGGAGGAGGATGTAGCTCTGGTTGATATTTAAAAACAAATTGAGCTTTCTTCTTCTGCTCTAGATGACGGGGATCCCACACAACTCACTCAAGATCATTACTTTCAGTTATGCTCTCATAGGAGGGCAATCTTAGATGAAAAGGAGGTCACCTCGAGGTAGAAGAGTAGGGAAATATGGCTGGATTGTGAAGATGAAAGTGTGCAATTTTTACACTCTTATGCAAAGTGGAGAAAGTTATATAACACTATATGGAGTATGGAGGAGCCACTAGGTATTGTTTTTTCTTCCTTTGATTGGTTATCTTCTCTTGGAATGGAACATTTCCATTGTATTTATTCTGATTTAGGTGGTACAAACATTTTACAGGCTATTAGGGTTGCACAATATATTCCAAATTTTGGCAAGGATGATGATATTAGGGATTTGATGGCTAAAGTTTTAGAGAGTGAATTAAATGAGTTCCTTTCCAGCTTCCAAAAAGATAAAATCCATGGGGCAGATGGTTGGGCACTGCAATTCTTTAGTTCCTATTATGACCTTTTTGGCCTTGGCCTCCTTAGGGTGGCAAATGAAGCCAAGGTACGAGGATGCATACATCATGCCTTCAACTCTACTTTTATTGCTCTAATCCCTAAGGTTGGAAATCCTTCCTCATTTAAGGATTTTCAGCCTATTGCACTATGTAACTATGTCTACAAATTTATATATAAGGGTATTGCCAGAAGGATAAATACTATCCATTCTCGACATATTTCTCAAGAACAATTTGGGTTTCGTGAGGGTCGACAAATAACTGAAGCAATAGGTGTGGCACAAGAATTCTTACGTAGTCTTAAAATTAAAATGTCAACAAGGGTGGTTATCAAACTAGACCTTTTATGTGCCTCCTTATAACTCATGTGGGGTTTCAGGTTCCATTTATAAATTGGATTATAAATTCTATGATTCTAGTTTCCTTTGCAGTTCTCATAAATGGCTTAACGACATTTTTCTCGGCCAAGAGGGGTCTTCGGCAAGGGTGTACACTTTCTCTTTTATTGTTTCTCTTAGCAGTGGAGGGTCGAAGTCGTATGATTGTGGAGGAAAAAGGGAGGGCTAATTTTTTTGGTGTATAAGTTGCACAACAACTTACTATCACTCATTTATTATTCGTTGATGATATTCACATCTTCTCAAATGGGTCAATTCATGAATTGGAACTCCTCTCAGATATCATTTTTTTCTGTAAGGCAACAAGTCTGGTCATCAATGTACACAAATTCATTATCTCTTCTTTAAATTTATCCAATCAAACTTCTCAACTAATCAATACTCTTTTCCCATATGATATCTCTCCACTTTATCATGGACTAAATTACTTGGGATGTCATCTAAAGCCAAATTTCTATTTGAAATATGATTGGAGATGGCTCATTTCTAATTTGGAGAAGAGATTGAAATGCTAGTGCTTTCATTCATTATGTAGAGTGGTTGGCTGGTATTGGTTAAATATGTAGTCTACTAGATGTTTTTGGCTTGGATCCCGTTGACGCGGTGAATTTCGCTATGCCAACGAGGGGAACTAACCTGATCGCAGGCCCCGATTAGATTTTCTTTCGTTTGGAGTGGCTAGTTCCAATGGGTTTTAAAGGATCCCATAAACTGTTATAGGTGTTGAAAGATTGCTCCCTGGGGGAAGACTTTAGTTAAGTCAACAAAAGAAACAACTAACCTATATGTATTAAGTCCTATCTATACTAATTCTACCTAGTTATATTAGTCTTAACTATTCTGATATGTCATGCAAGAGCATAATAAAAGAGATTAAACATCATATACAGATTCCAAGTCCAAATGAATCAATTACTTAGTTCACATATGAACAAGGTTGTATTAAAGCTTGATTGCAATCTAATTATTCATATAAGAATGCACATTCCTGTTCCTACAAATAAACTTGCAATTGATGTTTAATATAGTTTTGAATCAAGGATTGCTCATGAGTTAACCATGATAAAGAATTACATTCAAATAACCAAGACTAGTCATAAGTTGTATCGTTATCAATCTGCACAAAACAAAACACATTTATATTTATGCAGCAACAACATCCTAATTCTAAACACATGAAAGAAGAGGAAAATAAATCTGAAAAAGGCTCCTTCTTGACCCAAACAGTCTTCTTTATTAGCACAATAAATCAAAAGTTGTTATGCCCAAAAAAAAGTCCTCTACCCATCTCCGTAGGTAATACTTATGCAAAAAAGATTGACCCTCCGTCTTCCCCCCATTCTTTTCCATATAATCATTAAAATATATAGACGTAGAATCGATTGGTGAAACGGTTGACACGTAGAGGGCATATATGCTGGAGCAATTCATTTCCTGAGGAAATGAATAGATGTTGATTAAAAGAGAATGACTATGTGTCATCTCTTCGCACTTGTATTGAGTGGAAATTATTCCCTATAATTTCCTGAAGGAAACTGAAGACATTGCGCTCACCATCCCACACCTGGCATGATTGAAGGTGTGTTTGGAGGTAATAACATATTGATGGATCAGCGCTGTCATGAGTGCTTCCTCTTGACATAGACTGTGCCTCCATTATGAACTATCGTGGTTCGTATCCCTTTCTTGCAGAGTATGTCTTTGCAATATCGACATCAGTGGTGTAGAGGTTTCATCTTGATATAAATCACATTTATCTGTTACTAGGTCCACTCAAACTCACCTTTCTTCTCTTGGTCCTTGTCTATAGAAACAGTTCATATTAGCTATGATTGTGAGAAATATGACAAACATGCCCACAAACAAACCTTGCATTTAGTCACAGTTTCTATTTAATCTCACAACACAGAGAAACTATAATTATTAAACCACTGAACCTGTTGTAACATGTATTCTCGTTGCCCATAACATTCATTTTTATTCAAGAATCACTTGGCAATGCTTCAAAAGTGAGCCATTCACTCTATTAGATTTTCTTTTAAGAACCCGGACCACAACACTTTATCGGAACACATGGGATACACGGGAAAAGCTGCAGCTGAACCATAAGGCTAGATTTCAAATACTATACACCCAGATCTATAATTATCGTCGAGTCTGCTCATTGCCCCTTCACATATCGCATGTCACTTCACTTTCTCCAACTGCCGATTGCGATTTGCGATTGGTCGGACTCGAAAATATATAATTTGTGGTTAATAGTCCCAACAGGTTCGCCATATCGCATCGTGCCTTATGTATAAGCCTTAGGCTCCGCCAATTGCGATTTATGATAGGCCGGACTCGAAAAATATATGTGTTGCGGTAAATAATTCCGACAGGTCCACCATGTCGCATTGTGCTTCATGTATAAACACTGAGCTCTGCCGATTGCGATTTGTTATTGGAGAAGTGGACCCGAAAAATATATGTGTTATGTTTAATAATCCCAGCAAGTCTGGTGTATCATGGTGTGCCTTATGTATCAACGTTGAAATTACCGATTGCGATATCTAATGCGATCGAAGACTTGACATCATCGCAGTAACTCATGGGAGATAGACCTTAGCCCTTTACCAATGCGAAAAGTGATATGCGATGGAGTAGTCAAGCGATTGTGATAAGCGATGAAGGCATGCATCGAGAGATGTGTAAAGACTAAGGAAGCATGAAAAGGGTAAGTTATTCATATTTTTACAGTATTTCTATTATCAAAGCATTGATATAGAAATAAGGACGCGATAGAAGGTTTTGAGGGTTGAGTCCATATACACCCAAAGTAAAGAGTGGGTTTTGGTTATATGTTAGGCCCCTATACTACTAGTGTAACCCCTTATTGTTATTAGTACAACCCACTTATTATATTCATGTACCCATGTAGTGCCCATATTGTTACTATTGTGCCCCATCGGAAGCCCACTATTGTTATATTTGCCCTTGCATTATTATTTTTTATGTCAGCCTCTGATTATTATGACCCTAACTCCTATATAAAAAGGAGGTCTTTTCATTGTGTCATCCAAGAATTGTTCATTTATGTAATTCAAGGAGTTTCCCCCTCGAAGAGGCTGAATTCTAAGGCATTGATCTATCTTTTCTATCTTTTCTTGAGCTGGTTCCATAACATTTGGTATCAAAGCTTTGGATTCTAGGGTTTCGTTGCTCCAAACAGGTCATTGTGGAATTTTCGCTATAACGTTTTTTCTACGACGCTAAAAAAAAAAACCATTTTAGAAGAAATCGCGCTAAATCTGGAGTCCAAATTTCAGAGCTTTTCGCGCTATATTTGCGGAGATATGATCTAAGGAAGTTGGTCTTTTTGTAGACTCCTGAATGACATTCCAAACAGGTGACCTAGGGAAAATAGTCATAACTTTATCTCTGAGCATCGGATTGAAATTTTATCAGAAGTTACAGAAAGAGGACGGACTGTAGTTTCTTGTATATATTTTTCAGTGCCAAAGGTTGAAACAGTGACATGTGGCACTTCATACAAGTTCGCTCTGATGGAAAGGTCCATAATTAGGTCTTCTTGGGAGATTGTGCATAAATCTTTCTTGGAGAATCCAATTTGGATCAGACTGGTGGCATTGGAAAGAGGACATAAAGGGCTACTACAAATCACAATTTCAGAACTTAAAGATCCGAAAGCATAGAGTTATAGTAATTTCAAGATCGAGCTCCTAAAATCAAGAAAAAGCAAGATGAAGAAGTTTGATGGCAAGGATCCGGTAAATTGCATACTTAAGATGGAGCAATATTTTGATCTACATGGTGTACCACTGTTACAAAAGGTATGTATTACATCTTCATTTTTAGAAACAGATGAATTTTTATGGTATGAAGGGCTTTGTTCTCGTAAACAACTTGTTACATGGTCAATTTTCATGGAGGAAATGATAGCACATTATGAGGATACAAAGAGCAACACCTTCTTTAGAGAAACACCACAAAAATGGGAAAAAGTAAAAGGACTTTGTGACATAGTGGAAAAAAAATTTATGGAAACCAGGAAACATACCCCTCACAACTATAAAGATGGAAGTGTTGTTTCTCCTAGCCTTCCACAACCTACAAGGGTTACACCACAACAATTGGAAGAAAAAAGAGAAAAGGGGATTTGTTACAATTGTGATAGCAAATGCACTAGAGGTCATAAGTATGCTGAGAAGAGATTATTTTAAATAGAGTATGAAGAGGAGGAAGAAAAGGATCAAGAAACATCAAAAGAAGAGGATATATGCTAGGACCCAACCCCAGAGAAAGAAGCAATGAATCAGACCATATCTTGTAAAGCATTGGCAAGAATTACCACTCCTCAAACTCTCAATATAGAAGGACATATCAAGAAGAAAGAGGTGCAAGAAGTGAAATATCACATCGAGAAAGAAGAAAAGAATCCAACCATATCTTGTAATTCATTGGTCGGAATTACTACTCCTCAAACTATCAAGATAGAAGGGCATTTCAAGAGGAAAAATGTTCAAGAAGTGAAAGATCACATCGAGCATCAAGAAATGAATCTGACCATATCTTGTAAAGGATTGGAAGAAATTACCACTCCTGAAACTCTAAATATAGAAGGACATATCAAGAAGAAAAAGGTTCAAGCAATGAAAGATCACATCGAGCATCAACAACAAGTTCTCCAACTTTTAAAGGATAACACCACTTTGGTGCAAAATCGAATGAAACAACAGGTAAATCAACATCGTAGTGAAATTTTTTTTGATGTAGGTGATTGGGTATTTTTACTACTACATCTCAAGCAAGCTATTTATGAGAAGGAAATGTTGGCAATACTATATGCACTTAAGAAATGGTGACCTTATCGAATGAGAAGACACTTCAAGGTAAAGTCTTAAATACTTTTTAGAACAACTATTATCTTAAGAAGAACAAAAACAATGGGTCACAAATATGTTGGGTTATGACTTTGACATCATCTATAGAAAAGGGAAGCAAAATTTTGTTGTTGATGCATTCTCAAGAAGGTATGAGGATGTGGAAGCATTGTTTTGTGCTATTTCTATTATCCATCCAGATTGGATATATGAAGCAAGGGATGAATGGAATAAGGACAAAGAAGTATGGTCACTCATTCAAAAGTTGCATAAGATCCCTATTCAAACAATATTGCCAAAACTTGAAGAGGAAGGAAAAATCATATTGGAACCTAGAGCAGTCATAGAAACAAGAACCCCACAGCTACGAAATCGATCAATTTCAGAGTATCTCATCAAGTGGAAGAACTTACCCACTAAAGATTCCACATGGGAGGACAAGA
>APFE030197892.1:0-11148 GCA_000404065.3 Pinus taeda | reverse complement strand
TAATTGGTTGGAATTCAGGCAAAAACATTTCTATTGGTAGCATTTGAATCATGTTTTAGATTGTGGAAATATATTCAGCACCATCAAAAATGCCTAAAACACTTAAAATTTTGAAGTTTAACAACTGTAATTTGGATTCACAAAAATCCTTGTCAGATTTTCTCTAAATATAACCAGAATTTCCATAACTTTCATAGCAATTCCTCTGGCTAATTAGACTATGGCTTTGAGGAGGGGAAAACTTTATTATCAACGAGAAAATAATAATGTTTTATTGCAATTTCTGAGAAAGAGTTGATCCGAGACAACTATGACTTTATGCTCATCTGCCAATGATCTTCAATAGTTGTTGCGGTGTCAAATTATTGTTGAACTGCTCTGTAAACGTTACTGACTGGGTCCATCCTCACTGCAATTTTAATTATTGTTGTACTAATCTGTAAACATTACTGCCTGGGTCCATCCTCCTTTCATTACTGTCATTACGTGTAACTTTTATTTAAATTGATTATGACTTTACGGTCATCTGCCAATGATGTTGAATCGTTGTTGCAGTGTCAGTTTTAATTATTGTTGTACTGCTCTATAAACATTATTGACCGGGTCCATCCTCACTGCAATTTTAATTATTGTATTGGTCTGTAAGCGTTATTTCCTGGGTCCATCCTTCTTTCATTACTGTTCCCATGTGTAATTTTTATAAAAAGTTTATTCCTACCGGTTGTGGAATTGATTAAAATTGATTTTTAAATGAATAAGTTTATTAGTATTTAAACATTCAAAATTTTAACATTAAAGATCCGTGCACAAGCCTGGTGAAATTTTAACAATTGTTCATGAGCTTGGTGAAATTACAGGGAAATACAAGATTTTTTTAAAATAAAAACAGACCATTATAATCATGGATACTTTTCAGTAGGAATTAGAAAATAAAAAATATAAAAAAAAATCAATTAAAAATTAGTTATTAATTTTTTTGAATTAGAATTTGGTATTTATAATTGAGATATGTGTATGCATTTAAACTAAATGATTTCTATGTATATTTTGAATATAAGATAGAAGTTGAAACAATGAATTTTTTGTTTTACAATAAGATTTTAAATCTTTTTATGTTTGGATAATTCTCAAACATAAGGAAATAGGTTGGGGAATCAAGACTTAGAGGTCTTTACCTAAGTAGAAGCTTACCCCTTCATGAACCACCAACATGTTATTATAAGTGGTATGATATTGTTTTTAGAAAATAACCCAAGGTACTTGAGACTTTTTGGTGTATTAAAAAAATATCACTTTCATAAGTGCATTAACAAATCATAAATAGTAACAATTTTTTCATTTAAAGAAAATGATTATAAGAATTTGTATTTAGTGAAACATTAGAGAAAAAGTTTCAACAACATGGATGAAGCAAATGACAAAATACAATGACATTAGGTATGGTGATGTCCAACATAGCTAGCAAAAATTAGCAACTTTTCACATGGAGGACACAACTCATGACCGTTGCTTTACCTCCAAAAATTCACCAAAGTTAGAACCAAGGCATTTTAAGCCACCTAAGAAAGAACACAAACCCACCATGCTTCAAACGTCTCTTTGTACCAAAGTATTTTTCTCTCAAAGTATCAAGGATATAACTAGTGATAGTACTCACGTGACCATGTAAGAATTTTATTATAGCAATCCCTTGTACTTGAAATCTCAAAAACTATCAAAGGAAGGGCTTTTATGTTTCGCACAAACTTATGTGCCCTATGGAGAGGAGGCTCTTATGATCATTATAACAACTAGATCAAAGAGATAAGTGAATGTGTGCCTTTGGGTGATCATTATAATAACTAGATCAAAAAGCTAAGTGAGTGTGTGCCTTTGGCTGATCTGATATGTTCCATGTTGGGTTGGGGATTAGAAGGAAAAGATCATGTTGACGACAAGAATGTGTTTCTTGATTTAGTCAAGAATGTTGGCCCATTGTAATTTCGACTTTTATTTTAGATAAATGCTAATTATTTGACAAATAGTTTGCACATCATTTGTTTCATGAAATCCTTGTATTCTAAGCCTTAGACAAACCACTTGAATGCCAAGTGTTTTACATAATGTCTTTCCAACAACTACTTTCTAAAACCTTTGAATGCAAGACTTTGATAAAATTCATATATTAGAAATGTTTGCTAAACCCTTTGAATGCCCAATGTTTGATGAAATACCTACCAAACTATTATTTGGTAAAACCACTATTATATTGCAGAGATTTTAGATGATGGTGAAGTCTCTCGGTGGGAATACAATACTTTTCTTCATGAATTCAAATGGATTTATGGCACACTTAAAACAATAATTGGAGATTTGCAGAGAGTCAAACAACTAGAATACTAATCTTTAATATCTGAATATAACTTATTTAATTATTTAATGATCCATTTGATATTGCAATTATTGAGACTTGGGGTCACTTCAACTTCAAAGTTGGTATCCTTTAAAGATGTGGTGAAAAAAAAAATTCTTCCGCTATAATTTTTTCAACTAGTTTTCCACGTGGTGGCTACATTGTAAATAAGGTGGAAGATGAACCATTGGGGGAAATAATATTACTTGAGGTCACTTAACTACATCAAAATTATGAATTGCATATTTTCCAATAAATTAAAGAGAGGTTCCGGAAAGTATAAAGGCAATCTTCCTTTCAAGTATTTCGAATGTGGAGAAGTTGGACATTTTGCTGCAAAATGTCCACACAAAATAAGTGAAAAGGAGGAGAAGGATAAGGAGATGGAGAGCAAGATAAAACTCAGAAATTTCGAAAAGCTAAAGCTCAAAAGAGAATTATTTACTACTCCAAAGAAAAAAATGATACTTTAGATGAAAGTATTGAGAAATCTTCATCAGAAGAAGAAGAACACAATGAATGTGTTCTCGTGGCTTTTGAGTCCAAAGATGGATCAGATATTAAGGATGGAGAAATTAATTATGAAGGTGTTGTAGCACTACAACCACCCTCCAAAATTTTTCCTTAGCTTTTTTTTGGAGCCTCCCTACCAACTATCCTCAGCAACATGTCTTGCACTGTCAAGTACACAAGCTTCAGTGGTTTTCTAGCAGCATGACAACTTGTGCGTGATAGCTTGTCGCATTCCCCTCATAGGCTGCTTCCTCGAACTTGGTCTAGTTGTAGGCTGAACATCTCCCTCAAGAAATTACGCAATTTTGGAGGGGAACTAGCCTTCCCTCCAAAAATTGCGCAATCCTGACTAGCAGTCTGCTAGCCTCAGGAATTGCACAACTCTGCCTGTCAACCTTCCCTAGAAAAACTACACAATCTGACCCAACAGGACTTCTGAGCCCAGAAATTGCACAATCCTAGGCAACAGTCAGCTGCTTAGCTTAGAAATTGCGCAATCCTTTTGGCCAGCCCAGCTTCCTCCCAGAAATTACGCAAAAGTTACCCTCAGTCAAGCAGACTATTACATGTGCCATTAGGTTGACCGCTTTCACAAGGGACCGAGAAAACTTGACATGCATGCATGGACTGCTTTTTCCTGAAATGGAAAAAAGCAACATGCAAAAAGCATCCCTAGATTTATGGAGTTATTTTAATTGTTGGAGGTTACATGCAAAGATCGTTTTAGAATCTTTCCTCCAAGTGTTGCGTTTTCCTAGATTTGTGGCATATGCGTCATGAGCATCAAACTTATTTATTCGATGCTTCAGAGCTCACTTATTCACATCGATCTTGGAGGTTTGACATCCCATAGCACATTGAGGAGTCTTTGGCATGTCCAGCTCAGCTATTTACGGGTAAGTCCTCTTAACTTGTCTTTTGCAGCATTTCTGTCGCTTTTTGTGTTTTGGCTTGTGTGAGTGTTGTCTGCTTGATTTCTATGAATACTTGTTTTTGTTTGCGTGCATATTAGCTTGTACTAGCATCGTTTTAGTTTTTGTTAGCATCTCACTGTTGTCGCATGCATGACATTGTTTTGCATGAATGGTCATCGATTCAGTGACTCGCTTCACACACATGCATGTTTTTCTGTTTTATATCATGCATTCATTGTTTTCATGCATGATCATTCACTCCTGCTTACACTCAGTATCACCATGCATTCACATTCACATCTGATTTCAGTTGCCTGTTGGTGGGTCTGGGCAACCTTGGCCTGAACTTTGCCTCACCGAGGCAACATTACACAATCCTGAGAGGGAAGGCTCTGCCTTCCTCCCAGAAAATGCACATTTCTGCCCAATGATTGTCCTGCACTCTTGTATGGGGCAATTATGAGAGGCAGTGACTGCTGGCCCAGGAAATTGTGCAATGTTGTCACTGGGCCTGTAACCCTTGCTAGCTAGAATTTCTCATTGCACAATCCCATCCGCTAGCAAGCTAGTCTGGATTGTGCATTGTGCAATTCCAATAGCCAGCTAGCCTCCCACCAGCCCGTACTACCTTTTGCACAGTTCTAGCAGCCAATCTCCCACCCTCCTAGAGGAAATTATGCAATTCTTGCCAGTCAATCCCTAGGCATGTTGCATATCATTCCTCAAGTTTTCTTTGTTTTTAGCTGACGGATTTCTTTCCATGCATGTCACCATGTCTCCAGATCTAACAAGTATTTGTTCGCCTCTCAGCAGTTTAGGATCAATGACCTCCAAGAGAGAAGGATCAAATGACACTGATGGAAGTGCAACTGGAGTAGCAATTGAGCGAGTGTCTACAAGTTTCCTGATCTATGAAAACCCAATTTGATTGTGGACAAGGACATCAAGATGAAATGGCAAGAGGTCAATGATGCATTTGCGGGTACATTTGGGGAAGACCTCAAAGACTGCCAAGTCTATGTGAACATTCACAAGTCCGACTTGTATCGGATTGCATGCAGGTATCCCATGTTCCCACGCGTGGAAAAGATACATTGGATCGTCTCGCACACTGATCCTGAGATGATGGCATTGAGTAGTGTCAGCAAGACAGAGATTGCTACCTTCACGGCATAGGATGAGGAACAAATGTACCATATTTCAAAGCCAGTGATCACCATGGAGACACTAAGCAACAATGCCAACTCTAGGGATATCTTGAAGAACTGGGTGAAGGAGCTGGCCAAATTTAGGATGACACCTAACCAGATCTACAAGATGAAGATAATGTGGAAGGCGTATCAATACTTGGTCATATTTGCATGTCACTTGTATGGCCGAGAGAGCACAAAGACCTTCCTGCAGAGTTGGGTGATCATGTTGGACCAACTGGACAGTGAAGGCAATGCATGCAACTGGTCCGACATGCTGGCTCATAGGTTGAAGGAACAAGTAACAAGAGCTCGATAGCCTCCCAAAGGTCAGCAAGAAAAAATCTACATGTCCGCTTACATCTTGGATGCAATTTGTGCCCGTCGGGAATTCCTGGGCTTGATGTGGGCATGGACATCGACGAAGACCTCTGTGAACACTTATTGTAAAATGTTTTCTAAATGCATCTTCAAAGGAGTTATCACACAGTTGTCTAATCATTTTTTCACTCTGGTGTACAAGATAATATATTTGAACAGGATCCACCTTGCATGTCGAAGGCAACAATGGAGGCATTGATCGATATAGCATATTGGTATTCCTCACCATTTGTCACCTTCATACGAATGTACAACGCGGAGAAGTCTCTGCATGTTCTATTGAAGTTTTCCTTGGACAAACTCATCATGTAGGAAGTATCATACCACATCTTGGCAGGTTTATCAGCTAGGCTGCACTGGAAGAAGAAGGCACCTTGGCCCGCATTTCCATTGTGGATCGGGTTGTACGAGATATGAAATTTCAAGCATGCAGATGTTGAAGCAGAGGAGATCAAGAAATATCCATTCGACGCTTGAAGCTACAATCTGTATGACCCGCATTGTTTTGTAAAAGATCATTGCACGAGAGTACAGTTTCAGTGGATCCACGAGGCATGTCATTGGGTGAAGGAAGACCCATGGAGATATTGTTACAACTTATCCAGGCCCAATGAATCGGTCGACATTGTTATGGAATGGTTAGCGAAGCAACATCCAGGAGAGAACTAGGAGCAACAATAGTAGAGGTAAACATACCAGTGCACGACAAAGACAAGAGGAAGACTATCGACAACATGGAAGAGGAACAAAGCTGCAAGTTCCGAGTAGACCCACTTATGCAGAAAGTAGCTTTGTCAATAGAGGTGAAGATGCAACAACGAGACAATAGAAACACACAAAGGTAGAGAGAAAAACAGAGAATGGAGGAAATAGAGAAGGAGTTGCATGAGTTGAAGGAGAAACTATAGAAGGAACAGGAGCTACGCACATAGGAGAAGGAAGCATAATAAGAACAGGTACAACAGGGGGAAAAACACATATAGACAGATGAAACTGTGCTTGTATAGGTAGTTGACTCATCCGAATAGATGGCACCAAGCAAATAGGGTGAGCCATCGCAGGATTAGGACTTTTCCCAAGAGATTGAACAAACACTTGAGCAGATGGATACGGACATGGAGCAATAGGAGTTAGAGCAAGACATTGACCTCATGCCTCACCACCAAGAGGTCGACCCACTAGCTTCACTAGATCCATAGGCAGAGCAAGTCCCAAGAGACCAAGGAGACATTGAGATCCTTGGAGACAATCCAAAGGGAGAGATGCACAACATCTCATTCGATGAGTCCCAACATAGAGTTGTGAAATCTCGCAGAGTGTTGACTCCTTAGTTTGAGGAACAAGTTATCATGTCTGACATGTGCAAGCATCCAACAACATTAGATGATGCTACCAAAGCATATGCCAAATCCACTAGCTTGATTTTTTGCTTCTTGATAGCAGAGAATGAGCGAATGGATAAGGAGTTACAGATGACCAAGCAAGGAGGAGAACTGGTTACAACATCCGCCCGAGCAGAGTTGAAGAAGGAAATACTAGATGAAGTATTGTCCCTTGACACATTCATGCGGGCATTGTATTCCAAGTTTGGTATCATGCATAAGGCAGTTGTCCATCTCAACAGTTGGCAACAACGATGTGCTAGGAAAGCACGTATCTTGTCAAACGTGAATGTTGTTGTTGATTACATGCAAACATGGACAATGAGATACAAGGGAGCCTTGTTACACTTGCCTAAGATGATCAAGCCCAAAGCGGCCGAGCTGAAGGCATGCGTCCGGAGTTAGATATGGAACTATGAATACCTCCCACAGCTCATCACTAGTCTACAAGTTTCCCATGCACAGGTATTCAGGAGTATGGATGTTTTTTTGTGCACACATGCGATCCCATCTATTGGGGGACTCACCCAGACAAAGACAAGGGCATAGGTCCGACTAGAGATTGACTCGTACTTTGACAAGCTGATGCACATAGCCACTAGCCCAGACTTGGAGATCAGTGTAGACACCATGCACAAGTATGTTGTTGGTACGGCCACACTCAAGACAATGATGCACATGTTATCAGATGAGTTGGACAGAGGAGCCCGAGCAATGTACTCGGATGCTATGGAGGAAAGAGTTTGTTTCCAGAAATATGTCACCTTAGAGTACATGGACATCATTGCAGACTACCGAGTTTTGCATTAGTTCGCTACTATCAACCACCATGCAGATGTTGAAGCGTTGGTCTTCCCACAGTTGTCCGAGTCATAGTGATGTCTTGCATGGATTTATCAAGCCTATTTTATCTCACATGGGTACATGTGTAGATTGTATGTAATGTCTTGTCAGGTGTAATTTCAAGTGTCGATAGTTGGATGTAACAATCATAGAGTAGATGAAGAGTCATGAGGGTAGATGAACTGTCACAAAGGGGAATGTCCCTCATAACTCATTGTAGAGGCTTTTCGTTGACCAAGCTTCTAATAAGAGTATCTTAGAGAGAGCTTGGACGGTATTGTAATGAGCCTTGGCTTCTCCACTGTGCAGAGCTAGTATATCTCTTTGTAGGAGTAGGCGATAGTGATTGTAACGTTTCGCTATCAGAACTAGTGGTTTGTCATGGTTGTATTGTATGATTGGAACTTACACTTCTTAATATAACAGAGCCAACACGTTTCATGCATATGTCATATTGTCTTTCAGCTATCTTGTTTACTATAAATGATATATGTATCTATTTTCTTACGCATTCGTGTGTAGCTATTTTTTGTATATGTATGTATGAATGTTACTGAAATGTGTTGTTGGTTTAACTATCACTTTGGATTTCTAGCTTACTTGCCTTCCATGTTGTGATGCATCATTGCTCGTGTGTTCCCTTCTTAACTATGTGCTTTCATAGGTTTACAAGGGGTGCACTCACCTCACCCTTCGTGTGTTAGAGCCGCTCATGCACCTTCCTTGACTTACTGCATATGTCACACCCTTTGTTGGGATAGGGTCCCCTATGGTCAATTTTGGGGCAAAAAGCCCAAGTCTTGATGTACAAAATGTAAAGTCTCTGGAAGTTGTGATCGTGGAGCGCGTAGATAGTTAAGGAGTCATAAAGGGTTTTACCTTTCTTTTATGTAAGTTGAGTTGACTTTTGTAGATCTACTTATGGTCTGCGGACCATGGGATTGTATAAAGAGGAGAGTCTTAGAGAAGTCTAAGGCATGATGATATGATGACGAAGATGAATGCAATGGGTCAATAGAAGGAAAAGCATAGAAGTATTAGAGTAGTGTAAGGCTCTGCAACTGTATGCATAGAGGCCTAGAGTTGAGTCGACAAATGGGTGCACAGGGAAGTCTTGAGTCTGTAAGTTGAATTGAATATTAATAAAGGAAGTTCTTGCAGAAACACTTGTGTTTATCTCTTTACTTTTGTTTTATATGAATGCGGTTTATGCTGTGATAACTGAAGGGTTTATGAAATAATAATGTATTGATCCATGACTTTAGACGATTAATATTGTTACATTAACGCAATTAATGTTAACTATTTACGCGAGGATTATCTTGTTGCATGTTAAAGTTATCGAACACTTAAAGCCAATCTTAGTAATTACTGGGTTAAGGGTACTCTTTGATGCATGAGAGTAGTTGATTCACCTATTCAAGGTCCATGAAAGATAGTCGTAGACCTTCACGGAGGTCTAGAGGCTGATTAAAGGGAGTTATATCGATAAGCCATAAGGGTTTATTGATCTGCAGGAAGGCAGATTTAGGGCATAAAACAACATTACACTGATCTCTAGGTGCATAAACTTAGTTCCAACATCCCCCCATACTGCTTTGGGTGATACTTCAGTCTGCACTTCGCGAATTGATGCCGAAAGGGCCAGTAGTGTAGGGATTTGTTTGGCGAAACTAACTCTGCGTAGGATTTCTCATTGTAGATCAACAGATTATGCAATATACTAAAGCAAAATACTAGATCTAATTCTACAACAAACTTGCGAAAGCTTAATAGATTTTGAGCAAGATCAAATATAACACATATAACAGAGAATGAGAAAGAAATCACACATGAACACAAAAGAATACTTTGGGGAAAGCCTTAGCAAAAAAACCCCAATCTCTGTAATATCATACAAGTGGAAATATGTCCGGATTATACAAAACTTCAGCTCACAAGCTATACAACACTCAGTACAATCCTACAATGCTGCTCATAGACTGAATAGACACCACATATGCCTTCTCTCAGCCCTCCAAGCCTCCTATTTCCTTGCGTAGTTTCTCTTGGGGTCTAATGCTGCCACCTGTGTGAATTGACCTTTCACACAACTCATCAAACTCAAAAGTAACTGAGCAATCTCCAAGGAATGAATTCCTTCTGCATGCAAGAGATATCCTTAATGGAATATTCCTACAACTGATAGTACACGGTCCCATCATCTGATCTCAACTGGGTCTTTGACTAAGCTGACATGCATGAGTTATTTATGAGAAAATATTCAGTTATCTGAAGTGCAGTAGTTACATGCATGCATGCATTACCTAACTGAACTCACGATCGGTTCCACAAACTATTGGAATTAATCTAACTGGAGTTAACTCATATAACTGAGCTAACTAATTACAAATCGAAGTACAACTCATCTTGATCTCCTTAATCAAGGGATAAGTTTTTCAATCAAAGGGTTAACTGTTGCATGTCTTCACATAGACTTCATGTTTGATTTTCTCCAAATAATTAACTTAGATAAATTAATTAATTATTTTTCAAACAACTGATAAGATCAAATTCGAATTTTAATTCTCAATTTTAGTTTAGGGACTAACTAAAATTGCAATGTAACCCGAAATTCTATTTATAACAGTGCTATTTTTAGCATTTCTTGTTGCTATTTTCAACACTCCCTCTCAACAATAAAGGGATTATCAGTCACCCCAATCCTATCTCCGTGGAACTCGAACTTGCATTTTTACAATGCCTTAGTCAAAATATTTGCATCCTATTCCTCGGTTGAAACATACAACAACAACATGATCCTCTTCACCACACATTCTCAATGAAGATGAATGGTACCGGATATCAATGTGCTTGGACCTATCAAAAATACTGGAATTCTCAAAGAGTTTGAATACAACCTGATTAATCACAGTAACATCCATCAGTTGGATCCATCCTCTGACCAAACAATCCAACTAGATCTTTCTGGCATCCAAATGGCCTAACGTGTTGCCTAAACTGGTAAGCCATGTAATTCAGCCTCTGCTGAGCTAAGTGAAACTGACTCCGTTTTCCTAATTGTACCAAGAACTACAGCTGAAAACCAAAGGTTGAAGATCCTCCTGAAGTGCTCTTCTGATTTGATGGACTCCCTGCCCAATCTGCATCTGTGAAGCCCTGAAGCTTCACTCCCTCTGTCCATCTGTACCACAATACATATTGAGATGTACATCTAAGGTATCTCAACACATGCTTCGATGCCTTCCAAAACAGCTTGGTAGGCTGAACCACAGCTTGACTCAGCGGGTTCACTGCAAAGCATAAGTCTGGTCGTGTGTTCACTAGATACATCAGTGAACCCACAAGTTGTCGATAAATAGTAGTATCTACTACCTCACCTGAAGTAGCATCCTTCTTCCTCCAGTTACCAACTAGAGGAGTTTGCATGGGCTTGCACTTCTCCATGTCAAACTGCCTGAGTATCTCATTGGCATACTTGCCTTGAGACACAAACATTTCCCCATCCTTCTACCACACTTCCATGCCTAGAA
>APFE030197890.1:28943-60912 GCA_000404065.3 Pinus taeda | reverse complement strand
TAGGAGTCATATATATAGGATAGTAACTCCCTGCGAGGAGCATCGTGTCTTATTTTTGTAATCGAGCTCTGCTCTACTGGAGGTTGCCCCCTCGAAGAGGCAAGTGAACATTACTCTTTGAATAATAAAGTCTTTGCTATTCTGTGTTCTGGATATCTTTTTCTGTGTTATCGGTCTTTTTTCTTCGCATATTCTGTATTTGGGTATCATTTGCAGGTCAAGAAGAATAACAACATATCTCGGTGGATATTGGTGGCCACCCTCCTATTCCACTTGGACCCCCAACACTATCTCTTTCACTTTTTCAGTTTCCTTAATTGTAGCACAATTTACTATTTCTGGCAGTTTTTCGGGTCCTGCACTTTCGAAGCCATTTTGAGGCCCTAAACGGTGTTTTTAGCGAAAACAGAGAGACCGAAAAGGCCTAATTAAGTTATTTTGTTTATTTTTGGCCTAGTCTTTAATATCTTCGAAACGAGGTATTATGATAGCCAAATAGAGATCGTATGCCAAGGTTACAACCCTAGGAAATTGATGTACCCAAATGGGGCCCACAATTTTGGCACTTCATCTCCTAAGGTTAGGTTTCTGGATGTTTAGGGCTTCCCATTGTTTCTCAATAATAAATAAGCCTTGGAGCCTGATTGTAACACAGTTAAGAGGCATGTAGCCACCACATCTCTTCTCAAAGATAAGCTACCATCGCCCAAGAAAGTTATTTCCATTCTGTTTATAAGCATATTTTAGTGTTCTAATATTAATGAAGTGAAGTATTATTTCTCCTGCATTTCTGTATTTAGGGTTATATCTGTAATTTGTTGTGTTCTTGTTTAATTTTGGATCATAACTGTCTCAGGATAAGGTTGCATGGAGCACCAATGGAACCGGGGCCAGGGCCAAGTGCCCTGCCCCTCTCGCCAAATCTCTCTGCTCTGGTCACGTGGGTGGTGTAATAAGACTAGGGTCGGGGCCTAGTCCCCACCCTCTCCATATTAGCGCTTTGTCGACGGTCCTATGGTGTCGATAAGTCTAGGGGCTGGAGCTTCCTACTCACACCTCTCCACTCCACTTGCACTGTGGGAATATGGGTTTTCAATGTGACCTGGGACCAGGGCCAACTGCCCAGCCCCTCCTCCCAAATGTAAAACCATACCATAATAAATATATTCAATGACCTATATGGGTTAAGAACCATTGTGTTGGCCTATTGGTAAAACATTTTTGTTTGTTGTGGGAGGTCTAGGGTTCAAACCCCACCGAGGCCCTTGGGCCTGTTATAAAAAAATTAGCCAATCATAGAGGGCCACGTGGTGCCCTCTGATTGGGTCACATGGTATCCTCTTATTGGGCCACCTCAAACTAAACCGACCAACCAAAATGTGCCACTTGCACCTGCACGATGATGCCACATGTCAAAATCTGAAAAATCTGATTGGTCCACTGCCAACTTTACCCTTCATAGTTAGTTGATGACATCAATTGTACGAACTTCCCAATCAACAACCTAGTCAACGATACTGCTTGACTTTTTAGCTATTGGTCAAAAAATTCAAAATGCCATAACTTCTTCAAATGACGTCAAATTGAGGCGATTCAAGTGTCATTGGAATCAAGACGGCAAACACTACAACTTTACGCCAATTTTGGGATATTCCAGGCACTTTCATTTTTTAGCCTCTTTTGATCTTCGAATCAAACATGCACAACAATGGTGTGTGGACATAAAGAAACATAAGTATTTAAATTGCCAAGGAAGAGCATTAATGAGTGATGTCAAAGAGGAATATTAAATGCTAAAATGTTTCCATAGAGGTTATGAATCAATCGATGAATCTTCCTTTGTTGAAAGAGCAAACAACTGTCAATCAATAATCCATCATTTGTTGGGAATCGTACTTAGCAACAATCTCAACATTTGGACATTAACTCTAGATCCAAAATTTCAGGGACTTAATCAATACTTTTAACTAACATTTGGGAAACTAAACGAGAAGTGGCATAGCATAAGGATTATCCCTAGATCTAGATTTTTTAGGGATTCCCAAGAACAAAATCAACAATAAATGAGCATTTCAAGGCAATTTTTTTGCAACTTGTCATCATCCAAATAACATACTTGACATCTATAGGATTTAAAGGGTAACTGACAACATAAACGACGAAAGCTTGATATGTAGAATATTTATTCCAAATTTCAAGGAGAAAAAATAGCATTTATGGGACACTTGTAGCATAACTCTTCAAGGAATATGTTCCAACAGTTCAAAATATTTGCAACAAATTAGAAGATTGTTTTTATTTTATTATTAATCTTAGAGTTAATAATAGGATTTTACACCTAAAAGCTAGCAACAACTAGCAAGTTGTATTTTCTATATATTACATTATTTTCTAATGTAAGAAGGGTTCATATATTGAGAGAAGATCACTAGTTTTGCATGTAAAAACTCATTTCGATATTAATTGAAGTTTTCAAGAGCTGGAGTACTTGAAAATTTCTCAGAGATTCTTATGCCATATTTTACCAGTCAAATTTCTTAATTATTTGTTCTCTCTCCATTCGTTGCTTTCATACTATTTTTTCTTTGGTATTTTAATGAAAGTAGATGATTTAGAAATAATTTTAGTTTAATTCTTTAATTTCATTACATTTAAGTATTTCCACCATCGTTTCTAAAATCATTTTAGGATTCATCTCAATCAGGTGCCCTAACTTGATGGATTTTCTCCTCATTTCATCTCCCAACTCATTGATGATTTAATGGTTTAAGGAAAGTGTCTCTACTCTGCCTCTGAGATTGACTTTGTTCATAAACCAGATTTTGAAACTCTTTGATTAATATCTCATTATCTTGACTCCATGACCAGTTTATTTTTGCTCAGCCCAACTACTCTATTACACCCTTACCATACCAGAGATATGACCATAGTGTTGATTATATGACCAATCATTGAAGTGACACTGGATAGATGAATCATAGAGAGAGCCCTCTCTATATTGGAAGGGCCAACGTTTGATCTCCAAGATTGGTTCAATGTTACCTCTGCGTTTTCCTTTCACATCTGGGAGAATTCCGAGTGATAATAGGAGCTAAAAGAAATCATTGAGAAAAAGTGAATCTCCATAAGAATGATGTCAAAGACCACTAACATATATCAACTCCCTCAAGGGACATGGATCTCTCTCTCTCTCTCTCTCTCTCTCTCTGTGTGTGTGTGTGTGTGTGTGTGTGTGTATATGTATATGTATATGTATATACATGTACATGTACATGTACATGTGTGTATATCTATATATATTATATATATATATATATATATCATATTTGTATATATATAACAATACAAAGACAAGTGGCACACCTCGAAGGGGACCTAACTAGCTTGTCTAAGTTCACAACACATGCTTTTGCTATACAAAATGTGTTGAATGTTGCATAGAGGAAAATGTGCAATAGCTTGCAAGAATTACATAACAATTCATCTTGATTCTTAACCATCATGGACAATACAAAAGACCAATGTTTGGTTTTGTAGGGAGTGAAATTGGGATTATATGAACTAATAGAATGGTAGATAAAAGAAAAGGATGCTTTGGAAAACATCTCGAAAATGACTCACGTTCGCACCTAAATCCAACTCAGGCTGAAAGAAGGCAAAATTCAGGGTAACCACAAACCACGCTCAGTCTGGTAGCTAGCCCTACCAGAACAGGAGAGGGCTCTCTTCGAGTCACACTCAGTGAATAAGTAAATGAAATGGCCTGAGATGACTTACAATGAACTTTTTATCTTAGGCTAGTAAGTGGAAATGAAAATAAGGAGTGATTTTTATGAATGACTGTGTTTCTGGGATGTTATGGGACCACTGAGGGACCACTGAACCTCAATGAACAGAGAACTTAACATAAAGGCACAGATTATTTCGTGAGGCAAGGTAGGCGGAAAGCATAGCAATTTTAGCTTTAAAATGTGGCAGAATGGAGAGATTGATTAAGAAGATGAAAAGGGCATGGACGACATGAATCATTTTCAACAGAAGAATGAACACTGTGCATGAAATTTTCCCACATGTAGAGCAATAGTATTGAATTCTACCTAATCTCACTCGAAAAGTTTCACCAGAAATGAATACGAAATGAAACTATGGAACATAACAAAGAAATGGAGAGATTGATTAAGAAGGTGAAAATGGCATGGACGACATGAATCATTTTCAACAGAAGAATGAACACTGTGCATGAAATTTTCCCACAGGTAGAGCAATAGAATTGAATTCTACCTAATCTCACTCGAAAAATTTCACCAAAAATGAATACGAAATGAAACTATGGAACATAACAAAGAAATGGAGAGATTGATTAAGAAGGTGAAAAGGGCATGGGAAACATGAATCCTTTTCAATAGAAGAATGAAACACTGCACATGAAATTTTCCCACAGGTAGAGCAATAGAATTGAATTCTACCTGATCTCACTCAAACAATTTCACTAGAAATGAATATGAAATGAACTATGAAACATAACAAGATACATATGAAACATAAGAGACACATTTGATACACCCACAACCACATGAATCTCATGACACAAAGCCATTTCCTTTCATTAATTCTCTGTAAAAATATCCAGTGCAGAAACAAAGTTTCTCTCCCACAGTCTCCCAGAAGTTACAAGCCAACCAACCAGCTTGCTTTGCAAATGGTTTGCATACAATATATAGAATGTGCTATGAAGAGATAGAACGACCAAGGGTCACCAAATGAAGGTGGAGAGACAAACATAAGCTACAGGTGTAGTGTCACAAACATGACAAATGGCTTGGGTGACCCTTTGCCTTCCTTTGCCACTTGTATAACTGACCATATGGAGTGAAAATATTTATAAAACCGTCGCGCTCCTCCTCTTGTGCGTCGCGCTCTTTTCTAGGTGACTTTTGGAGGCCTTATCGATGTCCAAATTGAGCACAAGATCTCTCGTTGGAAATCCTGTCCTGTCTACTTTCCACCTCCACTAGAATTTTTTGATTTGGAGTTCATTTGCACTGTCAAAAGTCGAATCTCCCAAGACTGGTCGAACTGTGCGAAATGAGGTTGCCTCAAGGCAGAGTGCTGTTGCGGTAAACTGTTGAATGCATTCCTCAACTCCAAATTTAGTTCATGATAGCCAATTGGAAATATATTTGTATCTACTTTCCATCCCAACTAGAATTTTTCAATTTGGAGTTCATTTTCACTGTCAAAAATCAAATCTCCCAAGACTGGTCGAACTGTGCCAAATGAGACTGCCTAAAGGCAGAGTTCTGTTACAGTCAACTTTTGAATGCCTTCCTCAACTCCAGATTGAGCTCATGATAGCTCATTGGAAAGATACTTGTCTCTAGTTATCATTTGGATCATCAAGTAAATCATTTGGCCAACCAAGCTAGGAGAAAGCTTGATTTTCCCGAGGTCGCTCCAGAGGTGCATCAATTCTCCCGAGGCAATTGTATTTTTGACATTTCTTCAGAACCATGACACCTGTGTAAAAATTAAAGGAGGTTTTTCTTCCTTGGTTTTTTATGGAAAAAAATATCTCTCTCACTTTTCTGAAATTCATCTTCGATTGCTCAGAAACCTCATTTGAGTGAAACATATCCCGATGTGTGGGACAAGGGATTTGCCGAAATGAAGAAAAATGAAGGGGATAGGGAGCTTCTAAATTCTTGAGGAAATTTTTGGAAGTATGGAGGGATGTTGGGAAGTAGGGGAAAGTGGAATCTTATAAATTGAGTGAGGGAAAGGGGTCCAAAAAGGAAAAACACAGGCCCAACCATAGAAAATTGCCAGGTTGTAGCAAGAAACTAGGGTTTGTGCGAAAATGAGGAATTTGGGGGATCTGAGTGATGGGAAGAGTTTGATAAGGTAAATTATGGATAGGGGAAGGTGTATGGACATAAGGGTACAAGTTTTTCCAATAATTTGACCATCCAAGAGAAATTAGCTTCAAAACCCTAGGAGAGGGAAATGAACCTTGACTTGGGCGCAGCGAAAACATGAACAAGGTGTGAAATGACCCAATGGAACTTGACATGATGATGAAAACCCTTTGAATGATGGTAGAATCAGATGAATAGTGACATAGAATGTTATTTGGACAACTTTGACAAGGGTAAAATCAAACCCCAAACCTAATGCCTAGTGACCAAATTTTACTTGAAGACTCACTGAAATGATAAAATTTGACCTTGACACCTTAAAATCACTTGTGTAAGAGCATGTTTGATCACTGGAAGAAGGTTGCAAAGACTAACACTAACATTGGCTCCAATGGGGGATGGTAGCTCCTTGGAGGTGCCAAGAACAACAGATCTCTGGAAGAGCTAGACGGTGTCTTTTGTCCATTGGGCTATGGAGTCCATTATTCCGACAAACCTACATGACTCAATTTATTGACATGAAACTTGACTCAAACTGACTCAATGCAAACTGACATGAGTAAAGAAACTTGACTGAACTTAGAACTTAAAACTTGGTGGTAGTACATAGCCACCTTTATTTCTTACAAGACTATATATCATCAATCTATATCAAACTGTCAATGTAACCAATCAAGAAGATGACTTCTTGATTGATTCTTCCAATCAGATCTTCTGGTAAACAATTGATGCTGGTAACTGGGCATCCAAAAACATAATGGCCATGATCTCCTTCATCACTACTGCAATAATGACCTTCACTGTTGTTTGCAACAAATCTGCCATTGGATCATGAAAAACATGAAGATTCTCCTCCTTTTGAAGAAACAAGGTGTCCTTTTCTTGTGATGTTGATCTTCCTTCATAATGTACTTCATAAAAAGTATGTTCCTGGTCCTCTTTCTTTATGAATAAGTTGATATTGATTTTCTTTTCAAAGGACATTTCAATTCTGAGTTTTTTGAAGAAGAATTTGGTGCAATTTTGGTTGTTTTAGTCTCTACAGTCTTAATATATTTTTGATCATGTTGACATGATATGACAACCATATTCTCATTACATTCATCACATTCATCAATCATGAAAAAAGCAACTTCAGATGATTCTTGAAACCCAACACTAACATTTTTATCATCTACCATACATTCATCCAAAGAAAGCTTTTCACTTACTTGAACAAAGTTCTCATCTTGCTGTCCATGAGCTGATTGGATTACTTCTTCATGGAGGCTTTGTTTTGATGACATGAGAACATTTGGACCCAAAACTTTGTCTTCTTCTATGGACAAATCTGAAACGACACTTTTTCTTTCATCACTTTCAGCCATATGGAATTGTTCAACTTTTTGATCTATTAAGATGTTCACCGGACTGTCATCCTTTTCAAAAGAGGAAGAAGTTTCACCAACACTTTCTTGACCATGTGTGCATTGCAAATTTACTTTAGCTTGAGCTGGAACATGACCGTGCAAGAGTTGATCTATCTCGTCTTTAGACAAAGGAGATAAGACCCTTTGTTTCTTTTTGCTCAAACAATGATTGTCTTCAATATTTTCAAGCGAAGGAGTATATAGATTTTCCTCATACTGCTGATCCATTTCATGTAATTCATGTTGACTATCAAGATGCAAAATTCCTTCATTTTTCACCGTACTACAATCTTGGTCATGCTGCAAATTTTCATGATCGTCTTTACGCTGCTGAAAGGGAATTTCATACAGGGCTTCCATGATCTCATGATCCATAAAATTCACATTCGCATAATATTTTTCAAGGCTCTCAATAAAACCATAAGCATTCTTGCAACAATCATGAACTAGATTCAATGATGGATAAGAGTCTTTATATCTTTCAATGAACAGGTCATGAAAATCCTTTAGACAGTAAATTCAAGCTGCAGGCAAATTTTCATACCAAGATTTGGCTTCACCTTCTAGAGTGGCCATGAATATCTTCATTAAGCAATCTTCAGGAAAATCAACCTTCAACTTGTGAATATGCATGTGAAATCGAACTAGATGTAAAGCAGCGTCCTTCTTACCATCATCTTTAAACATAGGCAGATTCTTTGACCAATCTACCTTCGGAATTTTATTTGGGAAGCCTGGAATGTGATCTAGGCTCATGGGAGCGTATCTTCTTGCAATCCGGTCTATTTTAAGATATCTCAAAGCTGTTGATCTCCAAGCAGTGGAGTCATCATGAAGCACCTGATTGCTAGATTCTTTAGTGAAAGGAGTTGCCAGGTGAATGAATTCAACCATCTTCTTATGTCTGATCGTTGTTCACCATCAACATCAGATCTGATCTTGAGATATGTATAGGGTCAAAACAAAGTTAAAGCAAACCATTTTTTCCCCAGTGGAGTCGCCAGTATGTTAGCACCTAAATCCACCTCAAGCTGAAAGAAGGCAAAATTCAGGGTAACCACAAACCATGCTCAGTCTGGTAGCTAGCCCTACCAGAACAGGAGAGGGCTCTCTCCGAGTCACACTCAGTGAATAAGTAAATGAAATGGCCTGAGATGACTTACAATGAACTTTTCATCTTACGCTAGTAAGTGGAAATGAAAATAATGAGTGATTTTTATGAATGACTATGTTTCTGGGATGTTATGGGACCACTGAACCTCAATGAACAGAGAACTTAGCATAAAGGCACAGATTATTTCATGAGGCAAGGTAGGCGGAAAGCATAGAAATTTTAGTTTTAAAATGTGGCGGAATGGAGAGATTGATTAAGAAGGTAAAAGGGGCATGGACAACATGAATCCTTTTCAATAGAAGAATGAACATTGTGCATGAAATTTTCCCACAGGTAGAGCATTAGAATTGAATTCTACCTAATCTCACTCGAAAAATTTCACCAGAAATGAATAGAAATGAAACTATGGAACATAACAAAGAAATGGAGAGATTGATTAAGAAGGTGAAAAGGGCATGGGCAACATGAATCCTTTTCAACAGAAGAATGAAACGCTGCACATGAAATTTTCCCATAGGTAGAGCAATAGAATTGAATTCTACCTGATCTCACTCAAAAAATTTCACTAGAAATGAATATGAAATGAACTATGAAACATAAGAGACACATTTGCTACACTCACAACCACATGAATCTCATGAAACAGAGCCGCTGCCTTTCATCAATTCTTTGTAAAAATATATAGTGCAGAAACAAAGTTTCTCTCCCACAGTCTCCCAGAAGTTGCAAGCCAACCAACCAACTTGCTTTGCATACAATATATAGAATGTGCTATGAAGAGATAGAATGACCAAGGGTCACCAAATGAAGGTGGAGAGCCAAACATCAGCTACAGGTGTAGTGTCACAAACATGAAAAATGGCTTGGGTGACCCTTTGCCTTCCTTTGCCATTGTATAACTGACCATATGGAGTGAAAATATTTATAAAACCGTCGTGCTCCTCCTCCTGTGCGTCGCGCTCTTTTCTAGGTGACTTTTGGAGGCTTTATCGGTGTCCAAATTGAGCGCAAGATAGCTCGTTGGAAAGCCTGTCCTGTCTAATTTCCAACTCCACTAGAATTTTGTGATTTGGAGTTAATTTTCCCTGTCAAAAGTCGAATCTACCAAGACTGTTCTAACTGTGCAAAATGAGGCTGCCTCAAGGCAGAGTTCTATTGCAGTCAACCTTTGAATGTCTTCCTCAACTCCAAATTTAGCTCAAGATAGCTCATTAGAAATATATTTGTGTCTAATTTCCAGCCCAACTAGAATTTTTCAATTTGGAGCTCATTTTCTCTGTCAAAAATCAAATCTCCCAAGACTGGTTGAACTGTGCCAAATGAGGCTGCCTAAAGGAAGAGTGATGTTACAGTCAACTTTTGAATGCCTTCCGCAACTCCACATTGCGCTCATGATAGCTCCTTGGAAAGCTACTTGTCTCTAGTTATCATTTGGATCATCAAGCAAGTCATTTGGCCAACCGATCTAGGAGAAAACTTGATTTTCCCAAGGTCGCTCCAGAGGTGCATCAATTCTCCTGAGGCAATTGTAGTTTTGACATTTCTTCAGAACCATGACACCTATGTAAAACGTGAAAGAGGTTTTTCTTCCCTAGTTTTTTATGGACAAAAACCTCTCTCCGTTTTTTAAAATTCATCTTCGATTGCTCAGAAACGGCATTTGAGTGAAACATATCCCGATGTGTGGGATAAGGGATTTGCCGAAATGAAGGGGATAGGGAGCTTCTAAATTCTTGAGGAGATTTGGGAAGTATGGAGGGTTGTTAGGAAGTAGGGGAAAGTGGAATCTGAGAAATTGAGTGAGGGAAAGGGGTCAAAAAAGGCAAAACACAGGCCCAACCATAGAAAATTGCCAGGTTGTAGCAAGAAACTAGGGTTTGTGCGAAAATGAGGAATTTGGGGGATCGCAATGATGGGAAGAGTTTGATAAGGTAAATTATGGATAGGGGAAGGTGTATGAACATCAGGGTACAAGTGTTTCCAGTAATTTGACCATCCAAGAGAAATTAGCTTCAAAACCCTAGGAGAGGGAAATGAACCTTGACTTAGGCGTAGCTAAAACATGAACAAGGTGTGAAATGACCCAATGGAACTTGACATGATGATGAAAACCCTTTGAATGATGGTAGACTCAGCTGAATAGTGACATAGAATGTTATTTGGAAAACTTTGACAAGTGTAAAATCAAACCCCAAACCTAATGCCTAGTGAACAAATTTTACTTGAAGACTCACTAAAATGATAAAATTTGACCTTGACACCTTAAAATCACTTGTGTAAGAGCATGTTTGATCACTGGAAGAAGGCTGCAAAGACTGACACTAACAACTTAGAGGGAGATGTAATGCAATTATATAGAATTGGCTAATTATAAGTTAGTGAACTCATCCCTCAAAAAGGATATCATTGTTTTATAGTTATTAAATAACAACATCTCCACCAAGTTGCAAAAACGGTTATTGAAGGATGCCATCTATCTCTACTTGGTGAAATGAGCACACCTTGACCAATTGTTAAAAGGATATAAGAGCTAGAAGAAATAATTGAGAAAAAAGTGAATTTCCATATGGATGATTTCAAAGATCACTAAGGAAGTATTGATAGAACACATATCAAATCCCTTGGGGCAAATCAATATGTATATATAGATTCTAAAAACACAAGTAACACACCTTGAAAGGGACCTAACTAGATTGTCTAAGTCCACGACACATGCTTTTGCTATACAAGATGTGTTGAATGTTACATAGAGGAAAATGTAGAGTATCTTGCAATAAATAGATGACAATTCATCTTAGTTATTAATCATCTTGGAAAACACAAAAGACCAAGTTGTAGTTTTGTAGGGAGTGCAATTGGGATTAGATGAAATAATAAAATGGAAAATAGAAGAAAATAATGCTTTGGGGGATGTCTCAAAACAGACTCAAAGGGAGATTCAATGCAATTATATAGAATGGGCTAATTATAGGTTAGTGAACTCATCTCTCAAAAATGATATCTTGGTTGTATAGTTAATAAATACCAACATCTCCACCAAGTTGCAAAAGAGGTTATTAAAAAATGTCATCTACTTCCACTTGGCGAAATGAGCACACCTTGACCAATTGTTAAAAGGATAAAGAAGCTATAAGAAATGATTGAGCAAAAATGAATCCCCATATGAGCAATGTCAAATATCACTAAGGAAGTATTGATGAAACCCATAGAAACTCCCTCACAGGACATCAATTTAATTAATTCATACATCAATATACTCAAGAATAGCTTATGGCCCATGTCAAATGAGTTAGCTACCTATGAGGTGGCATATGAAACTCTAAGCCACGAGCACACAAAAATCATATCCTTACGATATGATGCATGGAAAATTTATATACATAACAAGGCCCACAAATAATTGTAACTCCTTAATGATAACAAATTACATTTTGGGATGTGAGGAGTTTTAAAAATGAAAAATAAAGAGTCGAAGAGAACAAAAACCATTAACATTAGAACTGGATTGACCAGGAGTCGATTATTGTGAAAAGCTATAAATATAACCTAAGAGAAAGAAAGTGGGATTTTTTCTTGTGCATGTATTTGTAAAAATTTTGATAAGTTTTAAATAAGGAGAAGCTAACTTTGGCCAACATTTTCTAGAAAGCTTGGCCCAGTGTGATAAATAGGGAATGAACTAATTTTGTTGCTTACTAAATACTAGAATTGTTGTAAGATTGTGTCACTTCCATTATGGATTGCTCTATATGGGAATTCACAATTTATTTTTTATTTGTTTGAATTCATTTTTTTTATGTGATGAACTCAAGACTATAAACAATAATTTAATAAACTTTTCTTGAATGTATTTCTATTCATTTACATGTGTTTGTTCTATTATTTCTAAAATAATTTTCTAATGTAGGAGTGAACCTCAAAAAAAATATTTTCTTTTATGTCCATTGGTTAAAGATTTGTTCCTAAATAGGAGTGGTAGAGTAAAATAGGATTAGAAACATTTTTCTTTCTACATTTCATATTTTCATTCTCATACATTAACCATTAATGATTTTTAGCCACAATTTGATGGGCTCTCTATTCCAAACAATGTGAGATCTAATTGAGACTTTATACTAAGGAGAACACTTGCTATTAACAAGGGTATGTTACCTATATCAACAAGCAGAAACACTTTTTTTAACAAAAAAAATTGTTTTCGTCATCTACAATGGTTGTATTCATGTGTCTTTGGAAAAAAATGGTTATATTCAAATGCTAATAGAGTTAAAATGTATTGACATAGTATGCTTCTAGGGTAATGGATTTAGAATCCCTTCAAGGACATGGGAACTATGAGATGGAAATAAGATTATAGTGGGAAATTTTATTTTCCTCTATTTCATCTTTCAAATTCATTACGTTAAGTTTTATTGATTATTATAATTTTGCTCCTCATTTTCTTACAAGGATATTTCTTATTATAACCAATGTTTATATTTATGTTTAGAAAAGTGATAATGAGAAGACTTATCAACAAGCTTTGTATATATGTTGGAGTTGAAAGTATTTAACACATTAATGTGTATTTGCACAAGTTTGAAATTAATTATATGAATCATGATAAGACTTTTGTAGTGTAGATTTAAAAGGTCCTTGGCAATTTTGAGTAAGCAATTTACATCTTATATGAGAAAGCAACGATAGTATTTCATCATATTGAGCTTCAAACCTATATTGAATTCATAGGAAAATTATTTATTAGCATTAAACAATGAATACGAGGGTGGATAGTGGTAGAAATATATGGCATAAGTGTTAAATTAATGTGAAATAATAAGTCGTTGATTGGATTTTCACAAGGGCTTATTCTCAATCATCATCAAAATAATTTTATTTTTTTTAATTAACTATTAATTAACTAATAATTAATCATCTCACTATAATTTTTTTTTTTAATTCAAAAATAGAACAATGTTAGAATTAGGGGATCGAATGCTAATTCTCTTTTTCCCTTTTTTGGCTGGTAGACACTTTTCGCAAAAGAGAACAAAAGCTTCATTCCAATATTTCTTTAGACCTAAATATCAAATCAAGTGTATATATTAAAAGCAAAATTAACACTATGAATTATTGATCTCATTCTATTCAATTATTTTCAACATCTGACTAACTTACATTAATGACACTTGAACATTTCCCAAAACATAATGACCTTCGCCTTCCTCATAAACCAACAGCCGTCGATACACTCTCTATATACTTTATATATCACCACTTCCTTAAATGTTGCCACATCTCACTTCGGTTAACCCATAACATTTTATATAAATTAATTATTCATAAACCATTCACAAAAATATTCGTCTAATTTATCAACAATGTAACCACCTCAATTCCATTTAACATTCTAATGACACCAAGTTAAAGATATACTAATAAATATAGAAAACAAATATATAAACTAGCCATGCTTCAAAAGGTGCAAAGAGATGCATATAGGTTTAGTTTTATATTTTTATTTCAAAATTTAAATATTTTTAATGTTTTTAAAATTATATATATTTTATTTAACTAAATATTTTGTAATGGATTTTTAACACAGACAATTTGGGAAAGTATATATATAAAAATTGACGAGATGAATTTTTTTGTGGGTAGGGACACCATATCATCATTTGGGAAGACTAAAAAAACTTAAATTTAATATATCAATTAAAAAACTTAAATTTAATATGTCAAATATAATTTGGTAGCTTGATTTTAGCTTTATTTTTATAATTTTCATTGTGGTCGGCCATCCAATATAGATGGAATGTTTAACAACATTGTTGGTAATAAATAATGAAAGAATTATTTTTAACTTAATTACAAATATATTTTCTCGAAAAAAAACTTAACTAGCATTTGCACCAGATGTTGCAAAGGAAACGTCGTAAGGCATAAATTGAGGAACAATTGTGACATGGGAATGGGAAAATCTAAATAAGATGCAGAGATGTAGCAGAAATGAAATCCTAAAGTTGTATAAACTAAAGTTGATTTATGGTGCCTAAGACTATATTTTTTTTGTTAATTATTGAACTAATATTGCATATAAATCTCATAAAATTCAACCAACTTATAATTCAAGGCTCTTATCTCTAAGTTTGACTTTGGGTCATTAACATGGTGATGCCCTGTCTCAACCACTAAACCACAGGCCAACAAACAAAAGACTACAAAATGTTACAATCATTACCATAGTAAACCCAATGACTCTACACACAAGAATTTATTCTTTACTGGAGGAGCACATTGCTTACCCATATCCATAAAAAGAATGCAAGGTGGAAATCATTCTGCATAACAGAATCTTTGTTATTATAAATTGTAGCATTGTTCCAACCAACAAAACTATCTGAACATTTTAGGAGATCAAATGGCAATAAGTTTTGAAGAATTCAATCAGAAAACGTTCAAGACCATTTGCTCACATGATTAATGGTACCCTGTCCTATAAATCTAATATTTTTATTCACTTAACAATTAAGGGAGAAAACAAGATCCAAAAGAATGTATATCACCCTGCTCAGAAGGGGAATGTTAGTTTAAATAATTGTGTATATGTAGAATGAAGACTTTGGAAGAAGGGTAGAGTACTCAAGATTTACCATTCACATGAAGAAGCATAAAGATTATAGAAAAATCACATTATTTACCATTCACATTATTTTACATGCCTAATTCACATTGAGGTGGATTACACCTGACTTCTTTACAATGCAATTGACATAGACAACCCTTGATTTCCACTATTCCTTTCTCTCAAGATCATATCATAATATCATGAACTACTCAAGTTCTACAGATAGTCCAAACATCTTCAACCTAAGGAGGATACAGAAGTAAACAACCTCGGTGTCATTACTATTCAATTCTAAATAATTTTATTGCCATGATTATGCTTGTTGTTGGGAAATTTTGCTAGAATCATTTTGCCTATATGTTTTTGAATGTCATGTTCACCACTGCTCTATGAAGACAAAAATGTACAACAATTTTCCTTTTACAGGTACAATCTCACAAAAGGTGGTACTGTCCTTAGTGTATGTTTTTTCTCTAATAATGATATCCTAGTGGTAAGTGTCCAAGAGATGCCAGCCCTAGTCAACAGTTAAACTACATCCTACCTAGGTAAAGCCATGATCTTTTGTCAATAGGTGAGATGATTTGAAAGAAAGCATAAGTCAAAAAGATGAATATTAATTGGCCGTCCACATTACAACCCAAGCAGACAACACTTTCCTATTAATATCATAGATCCATCTTAACTGCATATTGATTTAACACCAAGAGAGGGATAAAAACAAAAGACATGAAAGCCTCATTTATTTTCCATTTTAGATTTGTATTAGAATTACACACATTAAGTCTATTAATATTGCTAAAGTGACATGCCTCTTCCACCTGAGCGCAAAATATGGCCATGGGCTGTTCAACTTTTCAATAAGGTTCTTAACTTATAGGATATTTATATCTAGATCTCACCCTCTATCTGATCTGTAGTATGAATTATTCAATTATTATGGATTTTCCTCATTAGTTATTTTAACTTTGCTAAGATGGGAGAAGAATGTCCATCTGACTTGTCATAAACATATATAAAGTTAAATCGATCACTCTAAACTGTGAGTACAATAAGTTGCTCAATAATACAAAATATAAGGTATGGAAAATCCAACAAAAACTCAATTTCCCAACATAATATCTCAATTTCGCAACATAATATCGTAAATCTACATGCTCAAATACATGATTAATATTGTAACCATCATAAACTGGTTGAGAAAAATATGTTCAAACTTGGCTGAAAAAAGAGTCATACAAGGACTACATTCGTAAGTATACTCACCACATATGAACCATTAAAACCATATGATTGTCTCAAAGCAATAATACAAAAAATGGTAAGACATCCTACCAAAATAACTTTAGCAATGTAATGATGTATTTTCCCTGAATCTACATGATACATTCTTGTAAACATATTTGCATCAAATTAGTTATTTTAAATTCCATAGATTCTAACCAATAAAGAGATTATTTTGCAAAATGAATTCATCTGGGAAACTCAAATACAAAAATCTATGACAACTAGAACATTCACATGAATAACTAGTTGCTAAAAATGATATCACAAATTTTTGAGACATGCATAAATAAATCACTACTTTCAATTAGGTAGCCAACAAAGTGGGTTTGAATATGGGAGGAAACTTCTAGGTTAAACACACTTGATCTTGGAGTCATAGGATGAAATACCTTTCCAGGAAGTCATGGTTACTAGAGTGTAAGCCCTAGAGCTGGTTATTGATGCTACTTGATTCATTTTGTTAATTTTAATCCCACTTCTTCAGCCGTGTAAGCATCACCTAATGCAATAAGTGTTGAGTGGACTATTCAAAATCTTGTGAAATTGGTCATTCCCCCAATCCTCATGGGATATGGGTCTTGCCTTAATAATTTAATTAATCCACAAGTACAAATTGCAAGCTTTGAGATCGAAGATGGTATAAGGAAGCAAGGTAGAGTACTGAAGATTTTCCATTCACATTAAGAAGCATAAATATTATAGAAAAATCCCATAACGAGGACTATAAATAATGCATCAAGGGTGTTTGTTAGTTAAAAGTCAACATAATTTATTTTTCATGGAAAAATTTATGGGCAAACTTAAAATGTGATCACATACTTACCTAAAGATTATTTTGATTATGATTAAAACAAAATTGTCATGAAAACAAGATTTCAGGTCAAATTCGTATTGCAAGCATACAGTGAAATCTAAATAAGATGCAGAGATGTAGCAGAAATGAAATTGTAAAGTTGTATAAATTGAAGTTTATTTAGGGTGCCTGACACTATATTTTTTTATTAATTATTGAATTAATATTGCATATAAATCTCATAAAATTCAACCAACTTATAATTCAAGGCTCTAATATCTAAGTTTGACTTTGGGTCATTAACATGGGGATGCCCTGTCTCAACAAGTAAACCACGGGCCAACAAACAAAATATTGCAAAATGTTACGATCATTACCATAGTAAACCCAATGACTCTACACACAAGAATTTATTCTTTACTGGAAGAGCATATTAATTACCCATATCCACAAAAATAATGCAAGGTGGAAAGCATTCTGCAGAACAGAATCTATGTTATTATAACTTGTAGCATGGTTCCAACCAACAAAACTATTTGCACATTTTGGAAGATTAAATGGCAATAAGTTTTGAAGAATTCAATCAAAAAATGTCCAAGATCATTGGTTTACATGATTAAGTACCATGTCCTATGAATCTAATATTTGTATGCAGTTACAATTAAGGGAGAAAACAAGATCCAAAGAATGTATACCACAGGGACCAATAAACAGTCTATTTTATAATCATTGCGAGGCTCATCAAAAACAACATTTTGCTCCTTAAATCCTCCACAGTAAATACAAATGTTGTACAACACAAGGTTCATGCTATTATCAATCAAGAAATATTTATGATCGAGAATACCACAAGATTCCTTCAATCTCATACAATGATTAATGCACCAAACATAGGTGTACCAGTTGCAACAACTTATATCATTTTACTGATGTTGTCATGTCAAAATCAATGTGATACAATTAAGTCACCTTTAATTAGAATCTCATTGCAATTTCTATACAAGGTTGTATGTCCTATCATTACTAATTCTGACTAAAATAACTTTAGTGCTCACTGTTAACACTTGGACCACAATCTGTAAGTATGTTGTAGTTTTGTAGAATAAATCTTACACACTAGCCTCAAGAAAGGATGCAGATTGGTGTTGGAGTGTTTGTCTTGGATAAGCTTAAACTGTGCATATAAAATTCACTCATACCGAGGGATAGTTGAAAGCTTAGACATTACCCACTCATAGAAGTTGCCTCAGATGTGTAAGTTCAAATATTTGTATTTTTTTGCAACAAGTTTATGGATTTACCCTCAGAATTTGCCAAGACTTTAACCTTAAAAATATGCCAAGTGTTCTCACAAATATACCTTCCAAATGTCCTTAAGAGGATTCAAAATAAACCCATCGTTTGTTCCCTACTGGGTGTTTGGTTAGGACATCATTGTTTAGCCTTAAATTCTTGGATTAGCTTCAGGAATTAGGCTTTGAATGCTTGCTTCATCCACAGAGCAGACAATTAAATTTTACCATAATATTGTTTGAGAATTGGAGCTCAATATGCACATATTTATGCCTTCAATCACTGAGATAAACCAGCGTATGTGCTCAGAAAATGGAATTTGAACGACTAGTGAAAAACACATATCTCAAATAAGTGTCATTGGGACACACAAATTACTTCAGCAAAGATGGCATAGTTAAGTGAATTTTATTCTCATAGGCATACATCCAATCAAAAGTAGAATGTTAGTTTAAACAATTGTGGATATGTAGAATGGAGACTTTGGAAGCAGGGTAGAAAGTAGGGTAGAGTACTAAGGATATACCATTCATAATAAGAAGCATAAAGGTTATAGAAAAATCACATTATTTACCATTCACATTATTTTACACGCCTAATTCACATTGAGTTGGATTACACCTGACTTTACTTGAAATGCACTTGACATAGACAACCCTTGATTTCATTTATTCCTTTCTCTCAAGATCAGATCGTAATATCATGCACTGCTCAAGTTCTACAGATAGTCCAAACATCTTCAACCTAAGGAGGATACAGAAGTAAACAACCTCAGTGTCATTAATATTCAACACTAAAGAATTTCATTGCCACGATTATGCTTGTTGTTGAGAAATTTTGCTAGAATCATTTTGCTAATAAGTTTTTGAATGTCATATTCACCACTGCTATCTGACGACAAAAATGTACAAAAAAATTCCTTTTAAAAGTACAATATGGCATAAGGTGGTACTATCTTTGGTGTATGTTTCTGATCTAAGAATGATATCCTAGTGGTAAGTGTCCAAGAGATGCCAACCCTGGTCAACATTTTAATTACATCTTGCCTGGGTAAAGCCATAATCTTTTGTCAAAAGGACTCGTCATAAATAGATATAAATTTAATTCGATCACACTAAATTGTGAGTACAATAATTTGCTCAATTATACAAAATATAAGGTAAGGAAAATCCATCAAGCACTCAGTTTCCCAACATAATATCATAAATTTACATGCTCAAATACATGATTAATATCATAACCATCATAAATTGGTTGAGAAAAATATGTTCAAACTTGGCTGAAGAAAGAGTCACACGAGGACAAAATGGTTAAGTATACTTACCACATCTGAACCATTAAAACCATATGATTGTCTCAAAGCAATAATACAAAAAATGGTATGACAACCCGCCAAAAGAACTTTAGCAATGTAATGATGTCTTTGCCTTGAATCTACATGATCCATTCCTGTAAACATATTTGCATCAAATTAGTTATTTGAAATTCCATAGATTCTAACCAATAAAGAGACTATTTTGAAAAATGAATTCATCTAGGAAACTCAAATACAAAAATCTATGACAACTAGAACATTCCCATGAATAACTAGTTGCTAAAAATGATATCCCAAATGTTTGAGTCATGCATAAATAAGTCACTGCTTTCAGTTAGGTAGCCAGCAAAGTGGATTTGACTATGGGAGGAAATTTCAAGGTTAAACACACTTGATCCTAGATTCTTGGGGTGAAAAACCTTTCCAAGAAGTCATGGTTACGGGAGTGCAAGCCCTAGAGTTGATTATTGATGCTACTTGATTCATTTTGTTAATTTTAATCCCACTTCTTCAGCCTTGTGAGCATCACCTGATGCAATAAGTGCTAAGTGGAATATTCAAAATCATGTGAAATTGGTCATTCCACCAATCCTCATGGAATATGGGTCTTTCCTTAATAATTTAATTAATCCACAAGTACAAACCGCAAGATTTGAGGTCAAAGATGGTATAAGGAAGCAGGGTAGAGTACTGAAGATTTACGATTCACCTTAAGAAGCATAAATATTATAGCAAAATCCCACAAGGAGGACTGCAAATAATGCATCAAGGGTGTGTGTTAGTTAAAAGTCAACATAATTTTTTTTTCATGGAAAAACCTATAGGAAAAATTAAAAAGTGATCACATACTCACCCAAAGATGATTTTGATTATGATCAAAACAAAATTGTCATGAAAACAAGATCTCAGATGAAATCCATACTGCAAGCATAAAAGTCAAATCTAAATAAGATGCCTAGATGTAGTAGAAATGAAATTCTAAAGTTATATAAACTAAAGTTCATTTAGGGTGTCTGAGACTATATTTTTTTATTAATTATTGAATTAATATTGCATATAAATCTCATAAAAATCAACCAACTTATAATTCAGGGCTCTGATCTCTAAGTTTTCCTTTGGGTCATTAACATGGTGATGCCCTGTCTCAACCAATATACCATAGGCCAACAAACAAAAGACTGCAAAACGTTACGATCATTACCATAGTAAACCCAATGAATCTACACATAAGAATTTATTCTTTACTGGAAGAGCACATTGCTTACCCATATCCATAAAAAGAATGCAAGGTGGAAATCATTCTGCATAACAGAATATTTGTTATTATAATTTGTAGCATTGTTCCAACCAAAAGAACTATCTACACATTTTGGAAGATCAAATGGCAATATGTTTTGAAGAATTCAATCAGAAAACGTCCAAGATCATTGACTCACATGATTAATGGTACCTTGTCCTATGAATCTAATATTTTTATGCATTTATAATTAAGGGAGAAAATAAGATCCAAAGAATGTATACCACAGGGACCAATAAACAGTCTATTTGATAATCATTGCTAGGCTCATCAAAAACAACATTACTACTCCTTAAATCCTTCACAGTAAATACAAATGTTGTACAACACAAGGTTCATGTTGTTGTCAATAAAGCAATAGTTCTGATCGAGAATACCACTAGATTCCTTCAATCTAATACAATGATTAATGCACCAAACATAGGTGTACCAATTGCAACAACTTATATCATTTTACTAATGTTGTCATGTCAAAATCAATGTGATACAATTAAGACACCATTAAGCAAAATCTCATTGCAATTTCTATACAAGGTTGTTTGTCCTATCATTACTCATTCTGACTAAAACAACTTTAGTGCTCACTGTTAACACCTAGACCACAATCGGTAAGTATGATGTAGTTTTGTAGAAAAAATCTTCCACACTAGCCTCATGAAAGGATGCAGATTGGTGCTAGATTGTTTGTCTTGCATAAGCTTAAACTGTGCATACAAAATTCACTCATACAAAGGGATAGTTGAAATCTTAGACATTGCTAACTCACAGAAGTTGCCTCAGATTTGTAAGTTCAAATCTTTGTATTTTTTTGCAACAACTCTTTGGATTTACCCTCAAAATTATGTCAAGACTTTAACCTTAAAAATGTGCCAAGCATTCTCGTAAATCTACTTTCCAAATGTCCTTAAGTGGATTCAAAATAAACCCATCGTTTGTGCCCTAGTGGGTGTTTGGTTAGGGCTTTACTATTCAACATTAAATTCTTGGATTAGCTTCAGAAATTAGGCTCCAAATGCTTGATTCATCCACATACCATTCAATTACCTTTTACCTAAATTTTGTTTGAGCATTGGAGATCAATGTGCATAGATTTATGCCTTTAGTCACTTAGATAAACCAGCATATGTGCTTAGAAACGGAATTTGAATGACTAATGAAAAACATAGATCTCAAATAAGTGTTGTTGCGACCCACAAATTACTCCAGCGAAGATTCCATAGTTAAGTGCATTTTATTCTCAGAGGAATAAATCCAATCAGAAGGAGAATGTTAGTTTAAACAATTGTGGATATGTAGAATGAATACTTTGGAAGCATGGTAGAAAGAAGGGTAGAGTATTGAAGATTTACCATTCACATTAAGAAGCATAAAGATTATAGAAAAAACAAATTATTTACCCTTCACATTATTTTACACTCCTAATTCACATTGAGTTGTATTACACCTAGACTTCTCTCGAAATGCACTTGATGTAGAAAACCCTTGGTTTCCTCTATTCCTTTCTCTCAAGATCAGATCGTAATATCATGCACTGCTCAAGTTCTACAGATAGTCCAAAAATATTCAACCTAAGGAGGATACAGAAGTAAACAACCTCGATGTCATTAATATTCAATGCTAAAGAATTTCATTGTCACGATTATGCTTGTTGTTGGGAAATTTTGCTAGAATCATTTTGCCGATATGTTTTTGAATGTCCTATTCACCACTTCTCCGTATTCAAGACAAAAACGTACAACAAATTTCCTTTTAAAGGTACAATCTGGCACAAGGTGGTACTATCCTTGGTGTATGTTTATGATCTAAGAATGATATCCTAGTGGTAAGTGTTTCAAATATGCCATGCCCGGTCAACATTTTAACTACATCATGCCTGGGTAAAGCCACGATCTTTGTCAAAAGGTAAGTTGATTTGAGAGAAAACATAAGTCAAAAAGATGAATATTTGTGTCCAAGTTCCTCCTTTTCCCAGCCATAGCCATGGCTTCTTCAGTCTTGTTCTCCCTCTACCCCTCCCCATGTCCTCACAAACCTTCATGTACTAGTTGTCCTATTGTTCAGTAGCACCTCTGACGCGATTATAGAAAAATAGAGGTCTTACTTCCAGGAGAAGGTTGGTTGTTTGTATGGAACCAAATGAAGAGAAAATGACAAAGCACTCTCCACTGGATTTTCCCCTTGTAAGTGAGTTGTCCTCACAGACAGCTTTTATTCTATTTTATTTTTTGCTTCTTTGGAAACAAGTTATATTTTCAATCAGGTTTCCTTCTACCGAGACAAAAATAATTTTTCGGATTAGTCCTCAATCTCCATGTAAGTTGTTCTTCATATAGAAATTATTTGTAATACTCCTTTACATTTCTTGTGGAGTAATACTCATTCGATGTCTTTTCTGGTTTTAATTTCCTATTAGTTTTTGTTTCTAACAATACTCCCTTTCATTTTGTTGGATATGGTTGAAAATTTTATAATTTCCTTTGGGTTTCCTTTTGCAGAGATGAAAATATATTTTCTGATTATTCCTAAATAACCATGCAACCAATTAGTCTAAAATTCTCTACAACACTCTTTTGCATGTTTTGTGGGTTAAATTTCGTATTTACTTCCTATTGGTAACAATACTATGTTTCCTTTTGTTGGATATACTTGAGAGAAGTAATACATGAAGAATTTACAATTCAAAAGCTTATGTTCTTAAATATTTTTAATATGAGGCTGGAGTGCATAACAAGGACTTCTCGAAGGTCAGCTTAGGTATGAGGTCGAGGGACTATTAAGCTCAACTTTTAACTGCAAGCATTTTTTGTCAAACACAGTTAAAAACCAAGTCAAAATGACAGATTTAGTGTTGGAACTACATCGTACAATCGCTGGTATGGCCCAAGAAATGCATTTCCGACCAATGAAACGTGTTTCCAACATGTGGGATGCACTAGTGCGGCTGAAAACATGTTTCAAGGTTGTACAATGCATGTTTCTGGAAATGAGACTGTTATGGTCCTGTACTATATGTTTCTTGCAACATATGATGGGAGGACATGATCCACTGCTTTGTCTATGAAAACCAACCATCAACAAAAAATAGCACAAGCATGAAATAGAAAAATAATAGGTTCAGCCAGCTAAAAGTAGCTTCCACTACAACAAAGGTCTTGATCTAAACAAGTAGACTTAGGATTCCTTTCCAAAAATGTATGAGGCTTCATAGAGGTTGGTGAGTCAATACTATGTGAGGGAACATTGGCATAAACTTACCAAGTACTGTTCCAAGGTTACAATTCACTTTTTGTTTCTTTGCTTGGTGTGCATGCCCTGAGTCTGATGAACTAGAATCATTTCCTATGGTGTCTATATCATCTTTAGAAGGAGAATCTGCAGACCTGGGTCAGTGAAAGTATAGAAACATTAAAAAGTAAAACCATACTCCGTCGGATCTCACTAATTAAGTGGTTTGTCAACAAGTTGAGGGACTGTGAATTGGTGCAGTTGGAAATGAAAGGCGAGATTGTTCCACGAAGGCCAAATCCGTGAAGTTGAGCTTCAAAACCCTCTCATCCTTGTTCCGATATGGTGTTGTTGCGGTGTTTTGACCATGTCTCTTGTCCATTATGTGAGCCAACGTTAGCCGGATCCAATTGTCTCAGAAACCCCATGAGCAGAGTTTTCTTTTGAAAAATGAAAACGAAAATGTGAATATGAAGAGGGTTATATGTCGTCATTTATTTAGTTGAAACTGTATTAATCGGAGGGAAGAGAATTGTTTAATCGTCCAATAAAATGTGAATATGAAGAGGGTTATATGTCGTCATTTATTTAGTTGAAACTGTATTAATCGGAGGGAAGAGAATTATTTAATTGTCCAATAATAGATATGACGTTGTAGAGTAGTGCAAAGTGGATTTTAAAAGAGTTTTTCCTAGAAAGAATACCTTAGGTTACAAATATCGAAACAATTAAATCAATAGATAAAATTGTTAAATTGTTTATATGTAACAACATGTGCTATTTATTAACAGAAAATAGACAAAATCCTTAACAACACTATTGGTAAAAAATAATTTATACATTCTCTTTAACTTAATTACCCATACCTTTCTAAAAAAACTTAATTGCAAACACGGAAACAATTAAACTAATAGGTAAAATTGTTTAATTATTTATATGTAACGTATGCTATTTAATAACAGAAATTAGACAAAATATTGAACAATATTGTTGGTCAAAAAATGAAAACATTATCTTTAACTTAATTATAAATAACTTTCCGTAAAATAACTTAATTACAAATATCAAAACAATAATGTACAAAATCGGAAATGAGTGAGAAAAAAAGTAACAATATGATTGGACATTAGATTTTTCCCAATATCAACCAATAATAATTAACCGAGTACAATATTCACATAGTACAACAAGTATCAATGTGGTGAACACCATCATAGCTTATGAAACAAAATAAGTTGAACGATTACAGCGCTCTGTGTCTAACATTTACAACGGATACATTCTGAAGTACATCTGGTTACTGTGAGATTGAAAGCTCGGATTCAAAGACAGCATGGAAACTTCAAGCGTAAAAATACTAAATATATTTTATAATTCATAAAATAAACAGAAAATTGTTAAATTGGAATTTTTTTAATAATTCAGGACTAATGGTAATCACTTCTTACATATCTCAATGTATTCATCTGCATATATGGATAAAATGTACTCATCAAATGAGTCAACGATAGTTTTCTTATTTGTGAACGGAGCGAACAGGATTGTGCCTATTTTTTAAAAGAAGAGCTTGACATCACCGGAAATTGTCTCATTTGCTAACGGGTTCGTGCCTAATTTTTACAGGAGCTTGACATCAGAGGAAAAACTTGCCATCTATATGAGCCAGATGTCTATAATATCTGGAAATTTTATTAGTTCATATTGCTTAATATAAATCAGAATTAAATTGTATGCATTAGAATAGAAAAGTGATGTGTATGCATTATGCATATGAAAATAATAAAAAATGGAAGTATATTTTTAATGGTGAGATTATTGTAAACCGATAGTTGGTTAAAGCTGGTGGGATTACTGCACATTTATTTTAAATACCAAAATTTTAAAAGTCGGAATTAGTGATGGTGATGGGAACTTGTATCCTCTTACACTACTAGAAAGACAAATTTGTGGTTAATAAAGGCTTTGTTTATCTAAAATCTGATCATACCAGATTTCCCAAAATTTCTATCAAATTTTAGCTTTATTTATCTAGAATCAGATCGTACTAAATTTTCCAAAATTTCTACTCAATTTCAATCAAAATTTTATCAAAATTTCCACTATTTTCCAAACAAAAGTATCAAAATTATCACTGGAACCTTAAACTTTAAAAAAACAAAAATACAAACAAACACCAAAACAATACAATGAAACATATATAACAGAAAAATTAGTATATACTAGAATGCTCCATTTGTAACAAAAGCATCCAACCATAAAACATATATTCACACACTTCTGCACCTTCCAGTCATGGTTGTCATCTTCCTAAGTATCACAGGGAGGGCCTCCAGGTCCATTGGATCATGGTGATCATGGTTGTCATATTCCTAAGTATCACAGGGAGGGCCTCCAGGTCCATTGGATCATGGTGATCATCTTTATCACATGGAGGGCTTCCAGGTCCATGTGAGGTTGGTACCATAGTATAAATATAACTTGTCATTCTGTCATACTTTCATGTGAAATGGAAACTTGCCATTTTCTTTAAGACTTTAATATTTGTAAAAAGAGCTTCGGCGTAAATCACATAAGAACATTATTGTCTACGCGTTCATTCAAAAGAAACCATTCAAAGTTTTAAATAATCATTAATTTATTTAAACAAATAATTTTTTTGGGATAATATTCGCTAATTTATTAATCTTACCTAATTTCTCTCATCTCTAGAATTAAAATAATAATATAATAATAATAAGATTAAATTTATTTATGGCCTTGGTCCTAGAGTCAAATATAGCTGTTATGTAGCCGTTGGATTCTCTGCTCAGCCTATTTAAATTGCTAAAGCCTGATCTGTTTCTTCAACTTGTCCTGACGATGAACCACACTAGTTGGTTTGAAACGCGTCGACAATAATGTTCTTATGTGATTTACGTCAAAGCTCTTTTTACAAATATGATGGATCACAGAAGCCTCAATTCTACGACTTTAATATTCTCAATTATATTTTATTATGGAATTCGTTGTTTTTTAATATGTAATTTATCATTTTTTTAATATAAAAAACTTTTTTTTTCCAAATTTTAATATAATATTATTTTTTATATTTTAATTGTTTTTTTTTAAGTGTATCTATACCGAATTAATAACCTAGAATAAATTGGAAAATTTATTAGTTTTTTTGAATCAATATAGCTGAACTTGGTCATTATGGTTGTTTTTTTTTCTCTAAGTAAAACTATTCTATTAATATGAAACAAAGTATAATTACATCGAGGCTTGGACTTCAGCAATGCTAAACATCATTTACCAAAAAATATAACTGTCTAATCTCCACTGCCCCAACGATGCGGAAACCAGTCCATGGAGGCAAAAAAACCCACACAGTGGTTATCAGTTTTAACAAAAAACATATCAAACATTGCAAAAATAACCAGGAAAGTTTTGACAGAACAAATCATAACCGAAATTATCCAGTCAGCAGTAAAAAACACCCAACTGGCACAAGGGCGACACCTGGCTGCCATGTGTCAATTCTAGAGGTTGTCTGGGGCAGGCTCCTCCTCGATAAGACACATGTATTGGTACCACTCCTCCTCTGCTGACGTGCGCTCTGAATTCCACGAGTTGGTTGAGCACCAGCGGAGCTGCTAGCTACTGCATGTGGACCGGATGTGTCTCCCGCTCTGCCTCCTGGTGCCTGCGTGTCTTCAACTCTGCCTTCAACAGCTTACTAACTACGAGCCAACTCCTTGCCATGCGAGGTGGCAAAATCCTCGACCAGCCGCTGCTTGCCTGGGTTGCGAGTGCTTATGTTCCTTTGAGCGGCCCTCTGTTGCTCACCATTGTTCTCTGGCGAAGCTTCCTGCGGGTCGTTTTCCTCAGAAAAAGTGATGGTGACGATGGCGGTGATAATAGACCTATGCAGGGTGTTGTGGAATCGAAATTGCGTTGTGTGAGGAGCGGGGTGAGGGGGAAGGGGAAAATTGGCTGTATGAATAGCAGTGTCCCTCCTGCCTGCACCTTGGAGCTGAGCTTGTCCTCTGCCACTATGGGTATCAAGATACCGGCCAGAGAAGGAGCCATAAGGATTTGGGATATCGGGAGAGGAGGGGGAGGCAGAATCTGGGCTGGGCATCGTAGGAGGTCAGATGCCTCTGCCACGACTGTCCCCTCTCTGGCTACGCAGTCGGTGGCAGATGTGAGCCATGGCGAGATTCGAAGCAGAGCTAGTTGTGGGGAGATTGGTGGAATGACTGAGCAGAGAGTGAGTGAAGGAAGTCTGAGCGGGAGTCAAATTGCAGAGCCTGGTGTGGGAGAAATGATACCCGTTACCAAGGTCTATACAGCTAAGCAACCAGCAGCGGCTTCCTGTGACTATGCGTGAACAATGCTCCGCTGCCTGAGGAGGGAAAATGCAATGGAGCAGGGGAGGAGGGACAACACTATGGACTGTGGAGGCCATTGCTATGAGCATGATGGTGAAATCTCGACCAGAGCACCCATTTAATGTCACCTGCAAAGCGCCATGAATTCTCTTTAGATTGGCATGGGAGAAGACACAGGCGCCCATGTGGCCAGCCCTCTCGCCGCCTGTCCGTCTAATCGTCATTAATGGCGTGGTTATCACCCGCATCCGGGTGGTCATTATGGTTGTTACAAAACAAAACATTGTGTATTTCTGTATCCAAATTTTCTCTCCTGAGATGATCAAGCAAATGTGCAATGTGGAAAAATTGATTAAACATTTGATAATCTCATAAGAACTGGTTTATCACACTAGTCCGAAATTAGAAGACTAATATATTCGAATTCAAGTTTTTGTGATCCATAACTTGTTAATTTATGAAGATTTTATGAGAAAATCATATTGTCAATATTTGGTCAACCCGTTTCGAACCACCCAGTGTAGTTCATTTTCAACACAAGATGAAGAGATAGATCTCCCGTTTCGAACCACCGAGTGTGTTTCATTTTCAAGACAAAATGAAGAGACAGATCTCAAAAGAAGGTTAAATAGGAAGATAGGTCATCCTAACTGCTAGAGGAAAACATGTCTCTGTGTCTTCATCTTGTTTTGAATATGAACCACACTAGCTGGTTCAAAACGAGTAGACCAAATATTGGCAATGTGTTTTTTTCCAAAAAACTTCATAAATTAACAAGACTAATATATGTCATGCATTTATCAGTTCGGTTAGTTGGTTCAAAAAATTATGTTATTTGGTTCAAAAAATATATTGAGATTTGGAAATCGAAATATTTTTATTAGTAATGCTAAATGATTTTTATTATTAATTATTTTTATATAATTTTGAAAATATATTAGAATTTGAGGGAGAAAGGCTTAGGTTAATTAAATTTCATAACACATTCCATGCAAATCCAACTGTACATTTTACTAACATTCAACTTATACGAACAACTTTCTTATCATCTTGATTTTTCTATTAACACAATGAAATCTTTGATTAACGATACGTTATAAATGTTGAACTCAATATTACAGAAAAAAAACAACCACACGTACTGAAAAACAGAGGGCATGTGATCGATTAAGCAGTCGTGCGTCTTACTGGCACAAGCTTCGCACTCTGCTCGTTGGAGGCAAGAGCTAACCAGCCTGCCATAGGGCATTAAATGACTGGTTAGCTGCATGCCTTTTAACTTTATAACACACCCCATCATTTTTCATTTATCTCGTTATGCGCGTGGGTGTGTTATAAAGTTAAAGGGCATGCAGCTAACCAGTCATTTAATGCCCTATGGCAGGCTGGTTAGCTCTTGCCCTCGTTGGATGCCTGAAAGCTGCAACTACATCTGAATTTGCAATCGCATTGACATAAGTTAATGAGATGGTCAAATTTGCAATTCTAAGAATGAGATAGCACTGAAAACACATTAATATCTATCCAGTCAGGAAAGAAGCCAATGCTATTTCGGGATTTCACGTTATGGAGCCGATTGATTATGATATGAATATTATACTTTTCTTCATTCTTTGTACTTAATGGTGGTGGAGTCGCAACCCATAGAAAATATTTTGTTGTATAGCTGTAATTGATTATGACATGAATATTATACTTTTCTTCATGCTTTGTATAGGTGGTGTTCAACCCAGAGAAAATAGTTTGCAGTACAGTTGTAACCACGATGATACATCCTGTAATAAAAGATACTGCTAGTGAGAAAAACTTTTCATTCCTTCAGCGTACCAGATTCTATAGCTTCCGTAGAATTTGATGACTTCATTAATAGCAGCGTCGATTGGTCCATATTTACCCTTTTGATCATGCCCTTCCCTCATTTTATTCCAGATGTCGGCCACTTCTTGGTCAGTGACCAAGTGATGAGCACTTCAACGTTCTTTCGGTTGTGTTTATCAACTAGTCTAAGTTGAAAATAATGGAGAAATTATGTAATATTGGAGAAAGTTTGTTTCACAATTGTGTGTGCGCCTTAGATTAGGATTAGTTTCAATTTTCTAGGAGGCAATGTTAATCTCCCTAAATTGATGTAAGCCTATGTATTTTGATTCCATGATTAATGAAGGGGTGCGGTACTGCTCAAGCAGTCTCCAAGTGCAACTTACTCACCTGTGAGTTGCTAGTTTTAGTGTTTCAGTTTTGTATTCCATTTTTAACATCGTATTAGAGCTGGTGAGCCTTGGTGGCTGAGAGCCATTGTCGCTGAAATTGGTGAATTTGTGTTGAGCCTTGATGGTTGGTTCATTCGAGAGCCTTGTTGCCTTGTTGATTCGCAAGCCTTGGTGGTTGGTCAATTCGTGAGCCTTGGTGGCTGAGAGCCCTTGTGGCTGAAATTGGTAAATCTGTGTTGAGCCTTGGTGGCTGGTTCATTCGAGAGCCTTGTTCACTGGTTGATTCGAGAGCCTTGGTGGTTGGTTAATTCATGAGCCTGGTGGCTGGAAAATTAAAGGGCCATGGTGACTGAAGTGTGAATGCCTCGTGGCTGGAGAGAGGCGTTGTGTGAGAACCTTTGTAGCAAAGGTGAATCTGCAAATTCATTTTTTTTTTGTAAAGTTCGACCAGCGCGGAATTGAGCCCTAATCTACGCGGTGGTCAACACAAAAAATAGTGCGACATTTAACCCTCGTTCTCACGTTGATGCCCCATTACTCTACACGATTTCGATCACCGCGGGTCATAAGCATGGACCCGATCCCCTAATCCCGCACTTGTGCAGTTTGTTGGTGTTGGAAATAGTACTGAGAGGGGGGGGTGAATCAGTATTATTCGGTCAATTATTTTTCTTTTCACACCCATATCATATACGCTACTTCAGTTAGTTAAAACCACGTATATATGCAACTACAGATAAGGAAACCAACGTATACCATGCAGACTTATAATTTAATTTATTCTACAGATGTTGATCATTAACTTGTGCATCAGAATCATATAAACAGTAACCAGGAACAATAAAACAGATCAGAAGACAATCACACACAAGAACACAAGATATAAGGTGGAAACCCAATGTGGGTGGAAACCCAATGTGGGTGAAAACCACCTGCTTCAATTCATCTCTATCTTCTTTTAATTAGAAACTTCTTTTTACAATGTTTCTGTACTGGTGCAGACTTATACCAGTACGCAGGCTTCAACCTGCAGAAGGCTACAATCTTCTCTCGTTCTCCAGCCTCTCCTAGAAGGGAGCTACAACCCCCTTAGCTCTTGTACTAGCTGAGGTACTAGTGTGTAGGTGCTGATCT
>APFE030197890.1:0-24969 GCA_000404065.3 Pinus taeda | reverse complement strand
CAGAAGGGAAAGAGCCCATAGGTTGTAAATCGTTATATAAATCTAAGTTCAAAGAAGATGGTAGTGTAGACAAATATAAAGCTAGGTTGGTGGCTAAAGGGTACTCACAGAAAGAAGGGATTGATTCTGAGGAGACTTTTTCTCCTATAGCTAAGTTAAATACTATTAGAATGTTAATAGCTTTAGCTACAAAGCATCATTGGCGTCTACGCCAGCTAGATCTGAAATATGCTTTTCTAAATGGAGAATTGAAGGAAGAGGTATATTTAACACAACCAGAAGGATTTATTAAACAAGGGCAAGAACATTTGGTCTATAATCTAAAGAAGGCATTGTATGGATTGAAACAGGCACTCAAATCTTGGTATGAAAAAATAGACTCTTTCTTCTTGCAGCATGGTTATAAGAGAAGTAAAAATGACCCAAATTTGTATAGTATTTGATTCAAAGGGGCAGACTGTGTTGATTTCTTTATATGTTGATGATCTAGTTGTTACTGGAAATGTTGATGAATTGATTAAAGAAATCAAAGTGCACATGTCACAGGTTTTTGAAATGAAGGACCTTGGAGAATAATATTATTGTTTAGGTCTTGAATTCTGGAGGGATTATGGCCAGACTTTTCCCACTCAAGGAACGTATGTCATGGGATTATTGAAGAAATACATAATGGATTAGTGTAAATTTGCCTCAATACCTATACAACATAATGTTAAACCTTGAAATGATAATGGTTCTAAAGAGGTGGATGCTACATTGTACAGACAACTAGTTGGAACTCTGATTTATTTGACTACAACTAGACCTGACTTAGCATTTTCAGTCAGCGTGTTGAGTCAGTTTATGTCAAAACCTCTTGAGAATCATTGGTTGGCAACAAAAGGTGTCTTAAGGTATCTTCAAGGAACCATAGATTTTTTCATTAAATATATTGATTCTTTTGATGTTAAACTGACACGTTATTCAGATTCAAACTCGGCTGGAAATCTGGATGATAGAAGATCCATAATAGGTTATGCTTTTAGTATTGGGTTCAGGGTCATTTATTGGAGCAATAAGAATCAAAGTATTGTATCTTTATCTTCAGTAGAAGCAGAGTATCAAGTTGTATGTGCAGCCACTTGTGAAGCAATTTGGTTGAGAAGACTTCTTCATGATGTAGGAGAAGAACAAAAAGATGCTACAGTGATTAAATGCGAAAACCAAAGTTCAATAAAGATGGATAATAATCGTGTTTTTCATAAAAACATATTGATACTCAGTTTCACTTTGTTAGAGAAAAGGTTCAATCTAAAGAAATTTTTATTAAATATTGTAACACCTGTGAAAATGCAGCAGATATCTTCACCAAGCCCCTTGGGAAGATTAAATGATTGTTTGGGGAGTTGTTAGGTGCGCAAGTGAACCCTTTCTCCATTAAGCGGGGGAGTTGAAAGTAATGAAGAAATTATGTAATATTGGAGAAAGTTTGTTTCACAGTTATGTGTGTGTCCTAGATTACGATTAGTTTGTATTTTCTAGGAGATAGTTTTGATCAACCTAAATTGATGTAAACCTATATGCTTTGATTCCATGATTAATGAAGGGGTGTGGTATTGCCCAAGCAGTCTTCAGGAGTAGCTTGCTCACCTGTGAGCTGCTAGTTTCAGTGTTTCCATTTTTTCTTCCATTTTTAGCATCCATCAATTTCACATAGAGCTTTATCAGTTTGGTTTCGCTTTCGCGACCGAATAACTAGAATGCCACCAAATTTCTCATAACTACGTTTGTTCTTTCAGCTATTTCAATTTTGGGTAAGTAAAACGTCTAGGTTTTTCGATTGAAATGAATTATGTTAAGTGGCCCAATGTATGCAACAAACTTCACTCCTTTGTTATCCAGAGCTACCACTCTTGCAAGGAGGATCCTTTTCTTCTTCTCATTTCCATTGCATTGGGTATTGTTGTCATTCTGTATTTTTTAGGTTGAGGGAGTAAACACATTGGACAACATCAAAACCACTTTGGAAGCTGGGATCAAGCCCTATCAGCTTTAGAGAGGGATCTCTATATTTAATTTAACTTGGTTTTATGTGAATTTTAGGCTAGTTATGATTGTACTTGTTTGTTTTGTTTGAAAGTTTTTGTTGATTTGAAGGTTATAATTCCATTTGGCTATGGAGTCTATAAAATAAACAAGAATTTTGCATCAATTTTAGAGGAGTTCTCACTGGGCAAGCTAGGTTTCACTAACTGGATCTTTTCAAAAATTAAATGAATTTTGGAATAGCAGAAGTGTAAGGTTCATTAGAAACCAAGGAGCAATTAAGAATTCCTTGATCTGACTTCAGTGGAAAACATTGAAATTAACAACAACCAAAATAGGGTGCTCTAATTAACAAATCATATTTATCACAGTTTATGTTGATTAATTCATAAATTTAAAATAACAGAGAAGGAAAAACAATGTTTAAACAAATAGACATAAGGGACACATCACCATTTATTACACCACGTGAATCCTGTGAAAGGTCCTTGTATTATTGATGCTCTAGTCCTTTGAAAATTACAATATGTAGAAGGAAATTACATTCAAAAATCAACCCTTAATACTTCAAACAATGAAGTATTTATAATGATAATTACAAAAATGCTTTTACAAAATCATTTTCAAACCGATAGTGTATTATTAGCCTTATTACAAACAATATCATCTAATCTTGGCAGAATAATAGGCCACATAGGGTGTTGAAAAGAAAGGTGGGACTATTTTGATGGTCTCAATTGCTCACTCAACCTAAAATGGTGTTGCGATGCTAAACTGACTGTCGTGATGGTTGTTGCACTAGAAATTTGTTTTACTGCTCCTGAATTATCCTTCAATCCAGTAAATCGACCAATTCTTCCCATCTCTTTTCATCTGGTATTGTCATCTTTGTTACCCTGCGGTAGATTTCATCTACCTCTATGTATTTGGCAAAGGTTGGCTTCACAGTAAAAATGTGTTTTACTTGATTTTGTACATAGAAATCATTTGACATGATTTCCAAAATGGTCTTTGCTGTTACACTGCCCTTAATCCCACTGAACTTGATGCTGGTTCTAGCCACTTCTTTCATCTTCAAGATATAATCTTCCTAAGTGATTAATTTGTCATTTATAACATAAATATTGGGTAGTCCCTTTTGGATTAGTGCTTCAATTCTGTTTGTGAACCTGTTTACTTGCAACTCCAAAGTTTCACACCTTTCTTCCAACTGATCAATGAGATTTCTCTTTGTCAAGACTTTCTTGACTTCCAGAATGGTGGCAATTCTGTCACTGATCCCTACTTCCTCCAGCTCATACTTGGACTTTGAGTTCAAGAACTTGGTTATGTTAGAGGCTTCTTTGGTCATATCTCTCAGTTTTTCTCTTCCCTGCACAATAGTTTATGTAGCCTTTTCTATCAGCTCTTTCTGCTCAAATATGATTTGGATAGAAGGCCAAATCTCATTCATAGTGTCTAGTATATTCATCCACATAGTTTCATTGGCTTGGGCCAAGTTCTGACCAATTGAAGTGTCCCTCTCTATCTTCTGCAACTTCTCCAACAGTCTTTGGGATTTCTGAATTTCAGTAACCCGAGTTGCTTCTGCTTTCGCCTTTTACACTTCCAAAGCTTTGAGTTGGCCCTATAAAGTCTCAATTTCCTTTGACTAGAGTGACATGTTATGTAGTGTCTGTGTTACTTGTTTAACACTTGCAGTATGAGTGGAAAAAGTGGCTGCAGTAATTGTCCTTGTTGATGGAAGCTGAGAAATAGGTATGGCATCCAAGGGGACAATGGCCATCTTTAGATTTTCTTCCTTCTCCTTTATCATTTTATCCATCTCTGCCTCCATCTGCCTAATCTGTATATTTTGTTCTATGATCAATTTCATCATATATGCTTTATGTGCTTCACCTTCTTCAATATCCTTGGTCATTGGATCCTCTGTGGCTGGCAACTTCAATTGCTTCCCTAAGGTTGTAATGTTTAGGTTCTTCTTTTTAAAAATCTCCTCAACAACATTGACATATTTATGGTCGTACCATAACTTAATCACCAAGTCTTCCAAAGACTTGATCCTGTTATCTTTGGCTAAGGTGGACACTTTCTCCATTTTCAACTGTGACTGGACATTTGCAAAATAAACCTGCAATTTAGAAAGTGACATAGCAGTGTTAGTCAAAGTGGAGGATATCATTTCACCAGTTTGCTTTTGCATCTCCATTTAATCAATGGGATGTATGTCCTTTGTGATGAATTCGAAAGTAGTGCTCTTGTAGTATGCTCCTGATTTTGGTTGTGGAATATGGGCCTCAAGAAAGGCCATCTGCATTTTTCCATGCTCTGTGTCAAAGAATGATAGCAACCTACTCTGTGAACTCGAGGTCTGCTTCCAGAATTGGTTATAGGTGTTATTTTTTATAATTTCATTCTTGAGCTTTATCTCCCTGTACCTATCAAAAACTATCTTTTCTTTTTCTGTTTTGACATTTTGTGATTCTAGTTCAGTTTCCTTATGACCTTGTGAATATGAAGGTTCATTAGGAGATGTTGTGAATTTTCTAGTTGCGGGAGGTGAATCTGTGATGATGATGGCAGCGTGCTCTTCAGTTTCTTTGTCCAATTCTACTCTAGTAGTTAACTTTTCTCTCTTCTTATAGCTGATGTTGAATTCTTTAGCTTCACTCCCAGTTGTTGATGATGACCCTTCCTCCCTCTATCTTTTACTTGAATTCTCCTGAGGAATGGGAGTCTTCAATCTTGAAGTAGAAACAAGTTGTTCTTCAGCTTTCTTTAAGGTATTTTCTGTCCACTCTAGTTGATTGGCATACTGCTCTATTTCTAGCCTTGAGGTATGAATGTAAGGAGTGTTTTTGTTCTCCACTCTGAGCTTTGAAATGATGCCACGGGTGTCATAAAACCATGTAAAGCTCAGACTGAACTTCATTTCTTTAAGAATTCTATTTTCCTCTTCACATGTTGTCCTCGTGTTGCACACAAATGGCCCCACCTGTGTCTTTATCCTAAATTGTGACTTCTTCTTAGCCACTACAAAGTGGATGTCATCCGAATTCAACATCTGTCTAATATGCTCCAGGGAAAAAATCCTCATTGGGAGGTATTTGGGGAGTTTATAATGTGCCAATTCACATCCATACACCCTGATTTCTTTGTAATTTTAGTATAAATACCAATCCCCAGCCTTTTCCTGATCTGTCAAGTGGAGAATTCTCTTTATTTCCTCATTGATCCTGGGTTGCACTGCACTGTTCAGAATGTTAATGACTAGATTAAAAAAGTCTTCAATGAATTGCTTATAGGTAAATTCTTGTTGTTCTCTTATGACCAATGAGGTCCAAAATATTATTGGTTATTGATTTCTTGCATCATCGAGCTTCTGCAATGCAAAATTGAATTTGTCTACCTGATAATAAAGGAACATATAAACCAAAATTGAGGTGCAATTGAACACCTGTTCTGTAGGAAATTTTATGAACTGCTCATGAATATTATCAGCCAAGAATTTACTGAAGTTGAACACCAAGGAGGGCTTGCTGTTTGTGGAAAATATGGAGAGGAATCCTAAAATGGGCTCATCTACCCACTGATCAGAATAATAGCCTAAAATGTAGGAAATCATGGATATAATCTTCTTGGCCTAATCAGGGAAAATGGAAGAAGGATATGGAGGATTCTTTTTGGGTAATTGGGCATTCTTTGGGAAGAAAATCTCAAAGATTCTGGCTTTGGTGCAAAGTCCATATTTCATAAAGCTGGATGAGGGATTTTAGGGTGAAAGGAGCAGCATTTTCCACAATGGGGGCTAACATCATTTGGTCAATGGATTTGGATGTAATTGTGAAGAAAATGTCACATGTAGGGGCAATCATGGCTCTTTTGGCAGGGACATAGCAAGCTTGATAGCTTTTGGTAAATTCTGGGGCTTGGAATGTCCAGGGGAAAATATAATAGGGGAGGTTGGACTCTTAGAGCCCAATTTCGTCAGTTTTGTTTGTGTGTTTATCTTTGAACCAGCAATATAACTCAAGAAAATCATAGTCACATTAGGCTTCATTTATCCTGTAATCCATATCAGCTAAAGGTATATGATCTAAATATACAGAAGGGGGAATTAAAGGATTAATATGCTTATCTTGAGTCTTAGTCTTTGGAGGCATGATTGCAAAAACTCTTAGAACAGGATGAATTTGCAAAGGAGCTTACCGAGCACGGTAGAATAACAGACTATCAAGTGAAAATGAAAAGCAGTTGTGAGTTTTATGTCATGATATTGCCACGGAAATGCTCTGAGAGAGATCGTTGTATAGAAGTGACAATAACAAAAAAACAGTGAATTGTAATAGAGTGACAGAATGAGCAATAAAGAAACAAAAGAGATGGGTTCAGCAAGTTTTAAATGTTGCAACGAATTGCCCTGTTGAAATGATGTGGGACCATTAGGCCTAAAAGGTTACTCAGGATCAATTGAATTTAATGCAGAATGGTCATTTTGGTTGGGAAAACATTTAATAGGCCAACGGTTATGCCATGTGGCAAGCAAAGACTGGTGGAGGAAATGTGGTGGGGCGTGGTAGAGCAAATGAGGGAAAGTGGTTTCCGAAGGGGGTAGCAGGCGGTTTATGGTTTTGGCGAGGGGGGCTGCGAAATCACGAGGATGCGACACGTAGGGGCCAGTGAAACAACTTTTCAGACCCCCCCCTTGACGGTAAAGCCAGAATGGAGTGTGGAGAGGGGGGGCCGAAAACGGATGAGATCCAATGATCATGTGCAGTATCAAATCCCGATGATTTCAAGCTAACGCACATTAACCATAAACGACAAAGAACTTTGTCCACTTGCACCTTTTGATTATTGCTTTCCCAACTTAGGATAAAGGTTAAACGAAAACATAGAAGTACTTTATCCACATAGCGCACATATTTGCCTCTTTACCCTAAGATCAAACTTTGGATAAAAATGATATAGGCAAATATTAACAAATGATGCTATCTACCTACCCTTAGCTAAACTAGAATTTTTTATTCTTTCCTCTAAGGTGCACTTAGACTAGTAGACCCATTTTACTTTCTTTTATACATAATGAAAAAAACTACCTAACCTATCCCTTGTTTCTCTTATTGGTCTAGATTAAACAGTTAGATCAATGTTATTTTCTACCTAACTAGTGATTTACCTAGACTAAACTATTGGGTAAGTCTTTATTCTCTAACTTAATTCACAGAAATTTAAAGAATTTTAATCATGATTACACTGTATGATTAAACTAAAAGCTAGTGATTGTGGCCTTTTGAACAAGCTGCACACAACCTTTTATTTTCAGTAACGAAGCAAAACTATCTATGAGTAGTGGCACTTAGACTTGCAACACTTTCAATATTATTCTTTTTTTACTTTTCTTTCTTTTGGTGGGGTTGAATCTTTTCTTCTTTTTCAATCTTTTTGTTTTTCTCTTTTTCTTATTTATACCCTATTTTCATTTTTCAATTCTTTTTCTTTTTTTGGAAATCATTGGCAAATTGACAATATTTACAAAATAAGATTCCTGAGATATAATACTCAATTATCTTGAGATCATATAAATTGTAGGACCCTAACAGTGGCTCCAGCTAGGGATGGCACTCTCCATGTGAGGTGCCAAGAACATGTGATCAATAGCCTTGAGTGTCATATTTCAGTAATATCTACCTCTGATTTCTTTGTTGCAGTACTTATGGTAACACATCAATAGAAGCTTAGGGCCTTCTCTGCGGGCTTCAACTTCTGTTAATAGGTCACCCAATCCAAATAATAAAGACAATGATATTTACAATGATAAATGCTAGTAAATATTCTATTGCTTAGAGAAATAATGTTTAAGCATCCTGCCATTGACAGTTCCACCAAGTAATTCTATCACATCTAAATTTCTGATCAAGAATGCATTATTCCCTCTGAAATTATAAATGACATAAGGTCCCATCCATAAATTGTCAAATTTTCCATGCTTCCCTTTGTCGTCTCTTCTAAAATCCCACTTTAATACTTTATCACCCAAGGTGAAATCATTTGTTTTTGTCCTTATGCCAAAAAATGTCGGATATTCTCATGATGACCTGAGCCTTATCATAAACTTCTTCCCTGGATTGTTGTAATTGGATTGTCTGATCAATTCTCCTTTTAATGTTATTTGCCTCAGCTTGCAATTCCTGAATTAACTTCATGACCGGAGCACCCAAAGAGGATGGAAAAACAACGTGCATTCCATAAACCAATTGGTATGGTGACATGGAAATTGATTTCTTTGTAGTGAGCCTATCAGCCCAAAGTGCATTTATCATCTTGTTGTGCCATGACTTTTTGTTGTTTTCTAACAACTTCTTGATAATGTTTTACCAGACTTCTATTTGAAGATTCAGCCAACCCATTACCCTGTGGGTAATAGGCAGCTGAATACCCCAAAGTGATATGGTATTTGTTGCAGAAATATATGATTTTCTTAGATCTAAGGGCTGCAACATTATCTGTAATAAGCTTGTTTGGGAAGCCAAATCTAGACAGAATATTGGTTTCTAAGAATTTGATGATAACAACATCGATGGCTAGTCTAGAAGGAGTGGCCTCAGTCCATTTGGTGAAATAGTCAGTAGCAGTAAGGATCCATTTATGTTGAGCAGAGGATGGAGGATGGATTTCTCCAATGAAATCCAATCCCCACTATTGGAAAGGACTTTCAATAGATATGGGCTTCAAAGGTAGAGGCAAAAGCTTTCTTTTTCCCTCAAAGATTTGACACTTGTGGCAAGAGGTTACCTTTTTATGAACATCTGGGAAAAGTGTAGGCTAGTAAAAGCCTTCTCTAAGGATCTTATTGGCATAGGTTTTCCAATACAAATGGTCACCACAGTCACCCTCATGGAATTCTTGCATTGTTCGTTCTACATCATCTCTCAATAGACACTTTAGTAGAATACCACCAACATCTTTCCAATATAAAACATTTTCTATGATGCAAAATTTAACTGCTTTTAGCTTCAGAAATATAGTCTTTGTTTTTGTTAGACCAGGAGGAGCATTTAAATTAAATAAAACATAAACAAGGTCTGCATACCAGGGTGAGGTCATGAAAGCCTCATCTAGTGGTGGGGTTGCCTATTCCTCTTGATCATCCAATTCAGTTACAAAGTTGATAACTAAAGCATTAAAATTAGATTCAGCCATCAATTGAGTTAATCCTTGTCCTTTGATGAGCTTGGTTGGCTTGATTTCCATATCATATTCCATAACGATGGCAATCCATTTGCCTCTTTTGCCATCTGGTCCATTCTGTGTCAAGATATCTTTAACTACAACATTCGGTACATAAGAAATTATATGAGAATGAAGGATATATACTATGAAATATTTAATTGCTTTTATCAATGCGAAAACCTGTTTTTCCATTATGTTGTACTTGAGTGCAACATCCCTTAAAGCCTTGTTAAAGAAAGAAATGGGTTGTTCATATCCATCGTCATTTTTCCGCAAAAGGACAACTGCAACAGTATGTTCAGAAGCAAATGAAAAAATTATAAAATATTTAGTAAAGTCTAGACTAATAAGGATTGGTGCCTTTGTTAATGCTTGTTTAACCTGGTTGAATGATTTCCTAGCTTCAATGTTCCACTTGATTTTAGACTCTCGTTTTAGCATGTTTGTGATGTTTCTGAGAAGTTCTGCAAGGTTAGGGATAAATCTTCTGAGGATGTTTATTCTACCAATAAATTATTGAAGTTCTTTAATATTTCTTAGATGATTTGTTTTCAGAATAGCTTCAATCCTTTTAGGATCAATTTTAATACCTTCCTTAGATATGACGTGACCAAGAAGTTTTCCCTCTTCAAGGCCAAACATTGTTTTTTTAGGATTTAATGAAAACCAAAACCTTCTACATTTTTCAAATACTCTTCTCATGTGAATCAAATGTTCTTCATCAGTCTAACAATATACAGTTATGTCATCTAAATAGATCACAATAAAACTTCCAATTTCGTTAGCAAAAGCAATATCCATTCCTCTTTGAAATGTGGCTCCAACATTCATTAATCCAAAAGGCATCTTCACGTACATGAAGGTACCCCATGGAGTAGAAAAGGTTGTTTTATCCTAATCTTCTAGATGAACTAAGACCTAATTATAATATGAGAAACCATCTAATAAAGAAATCCTAGAAGGTCCAACTACCTTTTGAAGAATATGATCCATTTTAGGTAAGGGATAGTTGTCTTTTAGGAAAACTTTTGTTTAGGTTTCTGAAATCTATGCACAATCTGATTTCACATGTTTTCTTCCTAGTTGGAACAATATTGGAAACCCATTTAGAGTACCTAAGAGGAACTATGATTTTAGAATCATACATTCTTTTGATTTCCTTCTCAATTAAAGATATCAGAACCGGTTTTATTCTACGAAGTTTTTGTTTAAAGGGTTTCTGATCTTGTTTAATTGGAATTTTGTGTTGTATGATTTATGTATCATATGTTTTAAGATATTCATAGCTTCAGGAAAAAATATCACTAAATTCCTTTAATAAAGCAATATATTTTTGTTTTCAGCTGTTGGGATTGATTTAGAAAGTTTTATGATTTTGGGGTCTTTTATAGTGCCTAAATTACAATATTCAACTGTTGTTCCTGAGGGCTCAATCTTAGGCTTTTTAGCCACATCATTGAAATCAAATAATTCTTCAAATGGAGCTAGACCTCTAGGAAAAGCATTATCTTTAAGCTGGAGTATTTCAAATTCTTGTTTTTCAGGATCTATCTCAAGCAATTCTAGTTTATTTACAACTTTATCTATGAGTATATTTACATCTGAATTTTCTAATTGACTTTCTAGATTAGAATGTTCAACAATTTGAATATCTACTTCAGATTCCAAATCAATACTATCATCTTGAAATTCATCTTTGGATTGCAGAAAACTTTCAATCTATTTATCATTTCTAAACACCTACCAATACGTCATGTTATCAGGTACAGTTGGTTAGTGTTTTACCTCCAGTACATATTCTTGATTAGGATAAGGCATTTTACAAGAGCTAGTTGAAAAATCCAGATTGTTTGGAATGATATTTTATTTCCTAGGAATTGCAGAAAGGTCATATTCAGGAAAACTCTCTAGAAAGTCAAGCACAACATTTCTGTATGTTCTCATCCTAGGATGTTTGGCAAAATATTATCCTTTAATTTTCTTGATAATTAATTCAGAATCTCCTTGAATGGGGATTCTTTTAGCACCTAACTTTTTAAGCAACTGAAATCCCAGAATGAGGGCCTCATACTCTGCTATGTTATTAGTACATTGAAAATTAAGCCTGTATGAGTGACCCTCAGCATGATTATTTCTTGTGTTCACTACCCAAATTCCTGCTCCAGAACCATCTTTGCTATAGGAGCCATCAAAACTCATGTTCTAAATAGGTGTAGGAGGAGTATTTAGTTCTGTTATTTATGATTGGGTTGGGTATGTTTTAGAAATTTCAGTTTCAGAATTCATCACCTAAGCATTGATATCCCCATCATTGTAAAGAATTAAAGAATCCAAATCTAAGTGAACAGAATAAAGAGGATAGTTGTGAGGTTTCTCTTGACTACTCACCATGAACTTCATCAAGGTTTCCCTATATAATCTTCTTTGTTGCCCAAAAACTGGTATGGCAGCAAAGGTCATATCCATATGCAAGGTTCTTTGTAATTTTTCTCCCCATGAGCATGACAACAACATGCCATACTTAGGCGGAATATCTGCAACCACTATATCCATTACAACACGTTTGGCTAGGATTTGTCCTAAAGTAACACACAGGTCTTTGATGAGACCTAGACATCTAACTTTACTGGAATGAAAAGAGTATAAGTCTTCATCATAAGGTCTGGTAATGTCAAGACCTAATTTCTCCATAACAACTTTAAGCATTAAGTTGTGGGAGGCTCCTGAATCTAACATAGCATTATGGAGGATTTTATCAAGAATATCTAGGCTAACATAGAATAGAGGAACACCCCCTTCCTGTGGTTTTCCCTCAACTTCCGGTCCAAATAAGAGTTCAGGCTAGTCATCATTCAGATTTACAAAGTCAGTATTTTCCCCTATGTTTAGATCTTTCATCACTTGGGGTCTGTACCTGTTTTTACTCATTAACTCTGAGAGAGGAATAGGGATTTTCAATTTCACTAGTTCATTCTCAATGTTGAACAAAGTTTGAATCTTAATCAAATTGGGAAATTCATATTGGTTTGTGATTTGTTTTGTCATAGGCTCTTTTTGTTGGCTGGTGGTTGGGATATCTGTTCGAGTAGTTTTAGAAACACTGTCAACTATCTTCTTGACAGGGATTTCTACTTTTTTCCTTGCCAGAATTATCCACAGTTTTCTTAGAAAGACTGTCTGTGGTTTTCCTAGGTTCAATTTCAGATGACTTTTTAGCAGGATTATCTGAGTTTTTGGTGTTGAGAGTGTCTGGATTCTTTTTTCTCCTAAGTTTATACTACCTATGGACTTCCATTAAGGCATTTTCAAACCCTTGTTTATATTCATCTGATTCTTCAGAATCTAGTTCAATTTGGGATAGGAGAAAAAGTTCCTGCTCCTTTTGAGTGAGGAAAATTGTTTCATCATCGTTTATCCCCGTCAGATTTATTTGATTATCATCCAAATCTTCAACAATATTCCCTTCAACGTCTATGTAATTTTCCTGAAAAGGAGGCCAAACTTGTTGGTTTGGACCCTTTTGTTCTCTTTGTTTAATTTGGGGAACATTCCTTCTAAATTTTTGGTTTCTATTTTGAGGAGCATTTTGGTTCTCCCTCACTTGTTTGGTCTTTGCATCATCTGATTCACTACTCTCACTAGGTTATCAATTTTATGATCAACAACAGAAGTAGAAGATTCTTCTTTTATTGTAACCATGCGTTCACATTTTAATTTGGCCTTCTTGGCTAAGATGTTAGCTTCAACTTTAATAGCATTAGCTTGCATTTCTTCCAAATTTGTCGGGTCTTTCTCTCTAAGTTGATATTCCATATCTACATCAAAACCATCAGGAAAACCAATTAGATCTAGGCCAGGGGAGGGCTCAATGTCTTGTGGAATGGCATTGTAAACAATGTTAAACCGTTCAGAATATTCTTCCACACTTTCATTTGGTTTTCTTTTCAGTATTTTATACTCATTTAGGAGTTGAATGGATTTTTCTTGATCTCCCATCTAGCTAAAAAAGATTGATGGAAAGCCTCAAGATTGGTTATACTTCCTGCAGGTAAACTCATAAACCATTTTTTGACATCACCTCCTAAACTTTGAGCAAAAAATCTCATTTTAACATCGGCTTCATCTACTTCTTGAAGGTCAAACTCATCATTCATCATATCCACATGTTTCTAAGCAGTATAAGCACCAGTGTTATCAAAGGTCACAATTTTAGATTGATAATCTCGAATCATAGAATTTAGCTGGCCTGGAAACACCAAAGGTGCATACCTACCTGCCATAATTGGTATAGAAGATGGACCTAATGTAGGTGTAGTTTTGATAACTACAGGGATAGTAGGAATAATAGTTTGAGATATCATAGGTGAGGAAGTTGAAACTATGGAATGAGTAGGACTAGGAGGCTATAGATGAACTGACTGGGAATATTGGGAAGACAAAGAGGTTGTTGCAGCCGTTAGAGCAGAAAATTCAACAAATTGTTGAATAAAAGCTTCTTCCATAGCTTGGTCCAAAACTGAAACTAGACCTTGTAATTTGTCAAATTGTTGTAGAGATTCAAGGTCAAGATCTGTCTCAAGAAGTCGCGTTTGGGGTATGTATGGTTGCAGTAGGGCTTTATCAATGATAGACTGATCTACAAAAGCCTCATATTTTTATCTAAACAAACTATGTTGGAAAGGCAAATCAAACTCTATTTCCTGAATAGTTTCAAGTTTCTTTGGAAGAGAATTAGACCTAGACAAAGGACTATTCTCAGGAAGAGAATTAAATCTATCCAAAGAATTATTACTACCTTGACTCTTTGTAAAACTTCTCTTTCTCATCGATTTTTCTGGATTATCTACGAATTCAGCAAGGTTGGGATCAGGATTAGCTTTAGTGAAAATTCTTTTGGGAGCCAGGTCTATTAAAAAATCATCACACAAATAAAAATCAAATCAATGACACACTAGGATATTTACAAAATAACAACCTTAGATCATGTAATTCATAATGATATATAAGTCTCCATTTATATAAATACTAATTAGATACCAGGGAATAATGATTTTTCACTCTAAAGGGTTTTCGTCCCCATCATGGTTGCCACTATGTCGTCGTTTTGTATTTTTGAGGTTGAGGGAGTAAACACATTGGACAACATCAAAACCACTTTGGAAGCTGGGATCTAGCCCTGCCAGCTTCAGAGAGGGATCTCTCTGTTTAATTTAACTTTGTTTTATGTGAATTTAGGCTAGTTATGATTGTACTTGTTTGTTTTGTTTGAAAGGTTTGGTTGATTTGAGTGTTATAATTCCATTGGGTTATGGAGTCTATAAACTAAACTGGAATTTTGCATCAATTTTTAGAGGAGTTCTCACTGGAAAAGCTAGGTTGCACTAATTGGATCTTTTTAGAAATTAATTGAATTTTGGAATAGCAGAAGTGTAAGGTTCAGTAGAAGCCAAGGAGCAATTAAGAATTCCTTGATCTGACTTCAGTGGAAAACATTAAAATTATCAACAACCAAAATAAGGTGTTCTAATTAACAAATCCTATTTATCACAATTTGTGTTGATTAATTCAGAAATTTAGAATAACAAAGAAGGAAAAACAATGTTTAAACAAATAGACAAAAGAGACACATCACCATTTATTACACCACATGAATTCTGTGAAAGGTCTTTGTATTATTGATGCTCCAGTGCTTTGAAAATTACAATATGCAGAAGGAAATTACATTCGGAAATCAACCCTTAATACTTCAAACAATGAAGTATTTATAATGAAAATTACAAAAATGCTTTTACAAAATCGTTGTCAAACGGACATTGTATTATTAGCTTGATTACAAATAATTTCATCTAATCCCGGCAGAAGAATAGGCCACGTAGGCTGTTGAAAAGAAAGGTGGTCCTATTTTTTGATGCTTTTGGTTGCTGACTCAACCCGAAACGGTGCTCTGATTCTAAACTAACCATTTTGTTGGTTGTTGCACTGTCAATTTGTTTTACTACTCCTGAATTATCCTTCAATCCAGTAAGTCAACCAATTCTTCCCATCTCTTTTCATCTCGTATTGTTAGCTTTGTTACCCTGCGGTAGATTTCATCTACCTCTATGTATTTGGAAAAGGTTGGCTTCATAGTAAAAATGTGTTTTACTTCATTCTGTACATAGAAATCATTTGACATGATTTCCAAAAAGGTCTTTGTTGTTACACTGCCCTTAATCCCACTGACCTTGATGCTGGTTCTAGCCACTTCTTTCATATCCAATATATAATCTTCCTGAGTGATTAATTTGTCATTTATAACATAAATACTGGGCAGTCCCTTTTGGATTAGTGCTTCAATTCTGTTTGTGAACCTGTTTACTTGCAGCTCCAAGGTTTCACACCTTTCTTCCAACTGATCAATGAGATTTCTCTTTGTTAAGAATTTCTTGACTTTCATAATGGTGGCAGTTCTATCACTGATCCCTACTTCCTCCAGCTCATACTTGGACTTTAAGTTCAAGAACCTGATTATGTTAGAGGCTTCTATGGGCATCTCTCCCATTTTTTCTCTTCCCTGCACAATAGTTTATGTAGCCTTTTCTATCAGCTTTTTCTGCTCAAATATGATTTGGATAGAAGGCCAAATCTCATTCATAGAGTCTAGTATATTCATCCAAATAGTTTCCTTGGCTTGGGCCAAGGTCTGACCAATTGAAGTGTCTCTCTCTACCTTCTGCAACTTCTCCAACAGTCTTTGGGATTTCTACATTTCAGTAACCCGAGATGCTTCTGCTTTGGCCTTTTTCACTTCCAAAGCTTCGAGTTAGCCCTGTAAAGTCTCAATCTCCTTTGACTGGAGTGACATGTTCTCTAGTGTTCATGTTACCTGTTCAACACTTGTAGTTTGAGTGGAAGAAGTGGTTGCAGTAGTTGTCTAGTTGATGGAAGCTAAGAAATAGGTATGGAATCCGGGGGGACAATGGCCATCTTCAGACTATATTCCTTCTCCTTTATCATTTTCTCCATCTCTGCCTACATCTTCCTAATCTGTATGTTCTATTCTATGATCAATTTCATCATATCTGCTTTCTGTGCTTCACCTTCTTCAATATCCTTGGTCATTGGATCCTCTGTGGCTGGCAGCTTGAGCTGCTTCTTTAAGGTTGCAATGTCCAGGTTCTTCCTTTTAATAAATGCCTCAGCAAAATTTACATCTTTAGGGTCATACCCTATCTTAATCACCAAGTCTTCCAAGGACTTGATCTTGTTATCTTTGGGTAAGGAGGACACTTTCACCATTTTTAACTGTGACTGGACATTTGCAAAAGAAACCTACAATTTAGAAAGTGACATATAAGTGTCAGTCAAAGTGGAGGATATCATTTCACCGGTTTTCTTGTGCATCTCCATTTGATCAATGGGATGTATGTCCTTTGTGTTGAATTCGAAAGTAGTGTTCTTGTAGTCTGTTGTTGATTTTGGTTGTGGAATCTGGGCCTTAAGAAAGGCCATCTACATTTTTCCATGCTCTGTGTCAAATACTGAAATCAACCTACTCTGTGAGCTTGAGGTCTACTTCCAGAATTAGTTATAGGTGCTATTTTTTAGAATTTCATTCCTGAGCTTTATTTCCCTGTACCTATCAAAAACTGTATTTTCTTTTTCTATTTAGACATTTTGCGATTCTAACTCAGTTTCCTTATGACCTTGTGAAGATGAAGGTTCATTAGGAGATTTCGTCGATTTGTTAGTTGTAGGAGGTGAATATGTGATGATGATGGCAACCTACTCTTCAATTTCTTTGTCCAATTCTACTTTAGGAGTTAACTTTTCTCTCTTCCTATAGCTGATCCTGAATTCTTTAACTTCACTCCCAGTTGTTGATGATGACCCTTCCTCCCTCTATCTTTTACTTGATTTTTCCCGAGGAATAGGAGTCTGCAAACTAGAAGTAGAAACAAGTTGCTCTTTAGCTTCCTGTAAGGTGTTTTCTGTCCACTCCAGCTGATTGGCATACTACTCTATTTATGGCCATGAGGTATGAATGTAAGGTGTGTTTTTTTTCTCCACTCTAAGATTTGAAATGATGCCACAGGGGTCATAAGACCATGTAAAGCTCAGACTGGACTTCATTTCTTTAAGCATTATATCTGCCTCTTCACCTGTTGTCCTTGTGTTGCATAAATGGGCCCATCTGTGCCTTTATCGTGAATTTTGACTTCTTCTTGGCCACTACAAAGTGGATGTCATCTGAATTCAACATCTGTCTGATATACTCCAGGGAAAATATCCTCACTGGGAGGTATTTGGTGAGTTTATAGGGTTCCAATTGACATCCATACACCCTAGTTTCTGTGTAATTTTAGTATAAATACCAATCCCCAGTCTTTGCATGATTTGTCAAGTGCAGAATTCTCTTCATTTCCTCACTGATCCTGGGTTGTACTGCACTGTTTAGAATGTTAATGGATGGATGAACAAAGTCTTCAATGAACTGCTTATAGGTAAATTCATGTTGTTCTCTTATGACCAATGAGGTCCAAAATATTATTGGTTGTTGATTTCTTGCATCATCAAGCTTCTGCAATGAAAAATTGAATTTGTCTTCCTGATAATAAAGGAACATAGAAACCAAAATCGAGGTGTAATTGAACACCTGTTCTGATGAAAATTTGTGAACTGCTCATGAATACTATCAACCAAGAATTGACTGAAGTTAAACACCAAGGAGGGCTTGTTGTCTGTGGAAAATATGGAGAGGAATCCTAAAATGGGCTCATCTACACACTGATAAAAATAATATCCTAAAATGTAGGAAATCATGGATATAATCTGCTTGGCCTGATAAGGGAAAATGGAAGAAGGATATGGAGGATTATTTTTGGGTAATTGGGCATTCTCTGGCAAAAAATCTCAAAGATTCTGGATCTGGTGGCAAAGTCCGGATTTTGATAAAGATGGGTGAGGGCTTCTAGGGAGAAAGGAGCAACATTTTCCATAGTGGGGGCCAACATCATTTGGTCAATGGATTTGGTTGTAATTGTGAAGAGAATGTCACTTGTAGGGGCAATGATGGCTCTTTGGGCAGGGACATAGCAAGCTTGACACCTCCTGGTAAATTTTGGGTCTTGGAATGTCAAGGGGAAAATATAATGGGGGAGGTTGGACTCCTAAAGCCCAATTTCATCGGTTTTGTCTGTGTGTTTATCTTCTAGCCAGAAATATAACTCATGAAATTCACAGTCACATTGGGCTTCATTTATCTTGTAATCCCTATCAGCTAAAGGTATATGATCTAAATCTACAGAAGGGGGAATTAAAGGATTAATAGGCTTATCTTGAGTCTTGGTCTTTGGGACATGATTGCAAAAAAACTGAGAACAGGATGAATTTGTAGAGGAGCTTACCAAGCATGGTTGAATAATAGTCTATCAAGTGAAAATGAAAAGGAGCTATCAGTTTTATGTCGTGATCTGGCCACGGAAATGCTCTAAGAGAGATCATTGTGGAAAAATTGACAATAACATAAAAACAATGGAATGCAAGAGAGTGACAGAATGGGCAATAAAGAAATGAAAGAGATGGGTTCAAAAAGTTTTAAATGTTGCAATGAATTGCCCCATTGAAATGGCTTCGGACTGTTAGGCCTAAATAGTTACCCGGGAGAAATTGAATTTAATGCAGAACGATCATTTTGGCTAGGAAAAAATTTAATATGCCAACGGTTATGCCATGTGGCGGGCAGAGACTGGTGGAGGAAACGTGGTGTGACGTGGTAGAGCGGATGAGGGAAAGTGGTTTCCGGAGGTGTTACACAAGAATATCGTCACCTTGATTATTTGCAGCCGGTGTAGGTCTATCATTACCTATACCAGCTTCCTAAGCAAGTCTTAAACCTCAGCTCTTCAAAACAAGCATGAGAAATGAGAGAAAGACATCAAAAAAGCAATGTAACTCTGGTTCCGCACTTTCTCTCACTTTTGCCTGCGGGCCCGCACCTTTTGTTCAGAATATCTGCGTACTTATACGCTCTGTATGTAAAGGGGAGGCTACGTACCCCTGTAAAAATCAAAAGCCGCAATCTTTATCTTAAAAAACTCATCTTGGGTTAATTCTAGAGTTTTCTAGAAGCATTTGTTACGTGGATTGTTCGCTCCAAGTGGTTCATGCATCCCATCATAGGAGGAACTAATCCCTTGTTGAGAGGAGCTATCCCTTTTAAGGAGGACTCTATCCCTTTGAAGGAGGAGCTGGTAACTGATCTCCATTGCACTATAAATTGAGGCATTGGGTCAGTGGCCAGAGAGGTTAGAAGATGAACTTTTGAGGGTAAATGCTAGTGAAATCAAGACTTCCTATTTGAGCTTAAGAGGAGAGATCACATACCTTTTTGGCCCCATTAGGGAGTGAGTGAAGCTTGTCAAAGTAGAGGAGACGTCTTGTTGGACCCTGAAAGGAGCTTGTATAATGTCAAGGCATAGGTTGTAAGGTTCTTTCCTTTTGAATTAATACAATCAAGCTCATTTTTCTCAACAAGTATCTTATGCTATTTGTTTCATGGACTCCTTGACTTTCATGTTAAATATGTTTTATAATATTGGATATTCAGGTGCTATTTAATTGTTTGCCTTGTTTGTGCTTGCAAGTTTGCGACAAAGGAACTTACTTGGATCAAAGGAGCGAAGGCATCTCCGAACTTGCGTTGGACATGAGGTAGGCCTTAAACACATTTGTTTACCATTAATTTTATTAAAGCGCATTTAGAGAAAGATAGTGTCTGGTTGGTTTGTTTGTCATTAGGTCTTCATTAGATTTAGGGAAGTCTTGTCTTGGTCTGCAAGATCGACTAATTCCGCGTGACAAATGGCAACTCCGCTGGGACTTGATTGTTTTTCCTCGTTTTCTTTGACTTGAGAAACTTGCCTTTTTGTTTCTGTTTTTGGCTTGTTGTGTGTGGCTTTGGGTAGACTTAGTTGATTTATCTTTGTTTTTTCTTTTTCATTACTTTAGTTGAGGTCCGCAGCCTACGCTTATATCACAGTGCGTACCTGTACGCACCTTGGTTTTGTGCACAGAGCGTACCCGCACCTGGGTAAGCTCTGCACCTGCGTACCCTACTAAATTTTTGAAAATTTTGACTTTTGCTTTTTCAGTTAGTTTTATTTTGTTTTTCTAGTGGTTATCTTCTGCCCATACTTGCATGTGACTGGTTGAAATCTTTCCTTGGTTTAATTTCATTAGCATTAGGGTTTTAGGTAAAATTCCTAGAAGTTTTGCTTGTTGGGCTTGTTTTTCGATTTGGTTGTGTAGTGGCTCTGAGCTTAGAGGCTGTAGAGACTTCAGATTACCTTAGTGTCTACCAGTCTTCTTGAGATTCTGACCATTTGTGAAATCTCCCCTTGTTGAGAAATCCGCTTTGAGTTTTCTCTTTACAAAACTTCGAAAAGCTTGTGATTGAAAGTTTGGATTTTCATTTTTAAAAAGGAAAACAAAATTGGTTGTTCTTGACTTATTTGTGATTCTGGACAAATTAGTCCTTGGTTTGCTTGTAACCAAGTAAAACATCCTCAAAAAGACTTTTTGTAAGCTTTTTACTTCAAATAGGGTTTCGTAGTTTGTAGATCTTAAGTTTGCTTTATTCAATAGTTTTATCAAAGATTTGCTTTAGTTATAGTTTTAAATATTTTTTAACAAAAAATGAAAGGTCTCTTTTGAAAAAACTTGTTCTTAGTAGCATTTGAGTTTTCCAATGAAAAGAGAAATTCTTGTGGAAACAATTAGTTGTCTCATTTTTTAGTGCATTGAAACGAATACTCTTCTTTTGATTTGGTCGTTAAAGAAAGATTTGTGTTTTTAAATATTTGCATCCTCCAACTCTTTCTTAGCTAGAACTTCATTGAAGAGAAAAGATTAGTTAGTCATCTTAAGTGCATTTTTTGTAGTGATTTTGAGTCGAGTCTTTACACCATAAGTTTCATCCCCATCACCTTTTGACTTAAATAAAAAACCACTAAAAAGAACGCTTAATCTAAAATCAATCTAGCAAATTTTTTGTTTCTAGGGCTCTGATACACCAATATAGCTTAGGCTAGTATCTTGGAGTAGGGAGTAATTAACTCTCCAAGATAAGTAAAAAAAACAAGTAGCTTTATCTTGTGGTAGGAGAAATCCAATTGTTGCATTTATACTCTGGGAAATCTCCTCTTAAAGGAGAAGCACGAGATCGTGTCCGAACCAGTGTGGGAATCAATCCTTCCTCATTGGGAACGACGCCAGATATTCACGTATTACAAACGATAAACCTCGGATTATTGTCGAGGAGCCTGGGGTCACTTGTTGGTAAACCTCGGTTTATTTCAAGGAGCCTTCAAGGGGATTGAGCTTGCTACTCTACCCTTGCGTGCGTATCGGATCGTAGACTATTCCCCCAAGTATATTTGTTTCTGTTGGTAACCTTAGTGTCCATATTCTCTAGGATTCTTCCTAAGGTGACGGTGGCGGGAAGATCCCACTGTACCTGGAGCAGACGTCAGCTAGACTCACTGGGATTTTCTGGGGGGTTCTCTTCACTCGAGACAGTTAAGTGGAGAAACTTGGTCCAGTCTATTCATTAAACAAGTTGCCGGGGTAACTGCTCCAACCACTATTTCTGTATCGAACTCTGCGACATTGGATTTCATCACCAACTAGTGTTTTCAGTCCGGAAAGTTACTGTTTGTGTGTGTCTGATATCTTAGATTCTTTAGGCATGTGCTTCAAATTTGTTTGGTGCTTTAGAGACTTTAGGTGATTTTCATTGAGAGTTTACTTTGTTTGCGTGTGAAGTAGTTAAAAGATTTTAACTGTGGCTGAATTACCGAGACATTCCCATAGACTTCGGGGTGAATCCCATGAGTTTGTTAATGTGGCGGATTTACTAAGGACTTCTCGTAGACTTCGGGGTCAACCTCCTGAAGAAATACCAAGCTACATTGAAGGCTTGAGAGTTCTCGTATCTCCCAGTAGCGGTAGAAATCAATCACCTGAAGAAGGACAACCATCTTTGGTAGAATATTCTGATTCTCAACCCTAGTAATTTCAGAGGTTACTGGTAGCATTGCGTCTACTAGTGATATAGGTGAAGAACATGACGTATCTGAACCCGAATCTGAAATTGCTCCTACTCCCGTATCAGTTTCTTTCTCCGACTCCTAGTGGTCCTAGTTCTCCTAGGGTAGAAACCGTAATTACCCAAGATCTTCCCGCTAGACTCATAGCGATCGAAGAACTTGCTATTGCGGATATCGAAGAAAGCTTCCCTTTTCCGGATAATCGACCTATTTTAGAGTTTAGGGAGCGGGAATCGATTTTTTATAGTCCGCCTAGGAGTACTGATTAGTACCGTTCACTGACCAATCTTTTAGAAAATCCAGGACTCAGTTTTACACCACCTCGCAATTTTTATCACCCTTCACCTAAAGGTCATTATCCTGCATTGAATATGTCTAGTCCGTCATCCATGTATTCCCAATCTCCGGAAGCCTATTTATACGGCGGTCCGTCTGTTCCTGCTGGGTATCAGTCTATTTCTGGTACTTTTTCCAGAGCATCTCCTCGTCCTATCGAACAAAATTTGTTAACTGGAAGTAGTGGTCCTAAATAGTTGAGTGCAGAAGAAATTCTGATGATGTCAGGTCAACCTCAAGGCAGTCAGTTACCGCCTGGGGGGCAACCTCAAGGTACTCAATATGCGCCTGGGGGGCAACCTCAGGGTACTTAGTATATGCCTGGGGGGCAGCCTCAAGGTACTCAATTTGCGCCTGGGGGCCAACCTCAAGGACAGTACATACCTACGGGACAGTACATTCCTTAAGGTCAACCCCAGACTCAGTATGTACCCCAAGGTCAACCTCAGTATCAGTATGCACCCCAAGGTCAACCTCAATATCATTATGCACCCCAAAACTAATATCAGTATGTACCTCAAGGTCAACCCCAGTACCAGTACGTGCCTCAGAGTTATGAACCCCAAGGTCAGTACCCATCTCAAGGTTACCAACCGCCTTCTGGTCAACCGTATTATAAATCTTACCCTGAACTTGGTTATGGTCCTCAGTATCCTCAAGGTCAATACCCCGGAACGAATTTGGTGTGGGATCCATCTCAAAATCAGCAGGTCTTGCAAGCAAATGTGCAGTCGTCATCCCAACCTGGACAGGTCGCTGGTCCATCTCAGCAACCCGTCCAGTCTACAGCTCAAACTTCTGCACCTTCTGTAGTTTCTCAGGCTGGGCCTAGTACTCCTCGTACTCCGCCTCAAACGCCTGCTGCAACTACTGCAACATCTTCTCCATCTACCCCACCTTCTTCTGGAGTATTAGCAGCTCCAGTTTCTACTGTTCCTGTATTTGCTCCTCAGACCTCTTTACCTCAGTCTGGATCTACGGTCGAGACTTCGGTCCAGATGCCTGTAGGAAGTACGGTTGTTACTTCTCAACCTCAATTTGTTCAACCTCCCGTACAAGGGCAGTATCAACCTCAATATGGTCTTGCTGCGCAGCAACCACCCTATCAGTATCAATCGTACCCTCGGTATACATATCAACAACCTTTGCAACCCCAGTATGGTCCGGTTAATCCTGGTTTTCCAGGAGGACAAAATATCCCGAATGTGATTCCCATTCCTAGTTATCCTGGATATCCTCCTCCTGGGGCTGGTTTGCAGACCCCAAGTTTCAGAGACCCTAATCGTCAGTTACCATTCATTGCAACTTTTGATTTACCTGACTTGATGCGCCTTACGAACGATCCAATCAATTATCTTCCGTATTGGCCGCCAATGCTGCATAAGTTGCCTAGTGACATTCCAAAGTTCGAAGGTAAACCTGGAGAGAACCCGTCTAACCATGTGATGACTTATCATCTCTGGTGTGCATCCAACTCCATTTCTGATGATTCTATTCGTTTACGTTTGTTTCAAAGCACTCTAGTTGGTCTTGCGGCCAAATGGCATATTGAACTACCGCGAGCCACTTTTTATGATTTTAATCAGTTAGCTACCTCGTTTTTAACTCATTTTCAGTTGCCAGTCAGATATGACAATGGCACGAAGCTATTAACCTCACTAAAGCAGTCGACGTCCACTCACATCTCCGATCATATCCATGAATGGAGGCATCGACGGCGTTTAGTGAAGGTTTATATCCCGGATCAAATCTTAGCTGAGTGGTTTGTAAAATCCTTATTGCCTAAGATCACTGAAGATGTAGCTAAAGCCGGAGTAGTTACTGAAGAGCAAGTCATTGCTCAAGTGTAGTACCTTGACTTAGTTTACACTCAGTCGGGTACGTTACATGAGAAGATCCCCAACCTACCTAATCAAAATCAAATCGCCGCTGCTCCTTCAGGGTCTCATGCCGCTGATGGTATGATTGGCACGGTAAATACTAAAAGTAAGAAGAAATCTTCTAAGAATTCTTCTCCTATAATAACCTTTCCACATTCCTCGACAGGAGAGTCTTCCACGGAACTTTCTGCCCATATTCATGTTGTAGAATCTTCTACAGCTAAACCTAAAAACGGTGGTAAGAAGAAAGGGAAGAAGAAGAATAAAGAGAAAACTCCAAAGGAGAAACCTAAAAAAGCAGAACCCTCTGAAGAAAAGCGCAAACCTCATTATCCGTGTCTCATTTGTGATGAAGACCATTATACGAGAGACTGCCCTCATCGGGCGGAGGTTGCAAAAATCATCAA
>APFE030197888.1:0-10730 GCA_000404065.3 Pinus taeda | reverse complement strand
CACAAGATAACCCTCAAGCTTGTGTGACAATTTTTTAAGATCTAGTGTTCGAGACACGAGGCCAAAAAAGTGGTGAATGCTTTAGTTACTTGTCACTTAAACCATTTCCGACGAATGATTCAAGTGGTTGTCCAGCCCAACCTTCGACTCAGAGAATGACCTAGTTAGTTGGTCAAACCCTATTCTAGTCAAGACCAATGGAAAAGAAACAAGTTGAGATCGACCCTCACCCTTGCGATGGACCAATGGGGCTGGAACCTCAAGTGGTCAGCCAATTGCACAAAAAAATTAAAAGGAGAACAGTCACGACCCTCAACCTAAGGTGGGACCCACAAGGTTGGGCTTTGGTTTGGTCTGCACTAGGGATGGAATTTGACGAGAAATTTGCCCATTATGGGTGATTTTCCCGTCAAATACAGTTCAAAATTTTACAAAGCTGTCAAAATCATTACTTGATATTAGTAAAGGTGCTAGAAAAATGTGAAAATCATCAAATTTGATGGGTGACTCTATTTTTAAATTCCAACCCTGGTCGGCACCGAAGGAGTTGGCTCAAGGAGTATAGGTGGATTCAACTTGGTCAAGCCAAAAACCGCCCTGTGTTGGAGGTTGACGTGATGATGGTCGATTGTTAGACAACACTGACATGGAAGAAATTTAGGGATTGGAGAAGTGTGAGTTTCATTCTTGTACAAATGGCAAAGTGAGAAAGGTTTTGTGGGCCCATAACCCATAGGCTTCCAGAATGGAAGTTATCTAAAGATGAAATTGGTAAACCCTAGGTTTGACCATCATTAATAGTAATTGAGCTATATAACCCTAATTAATAAAGTAGTATGATTTGTGACCACTCACTTTCATAACTTGATTTTTTTTCTCAATTCTATAATTATTATGGATAAAAAATGATCAAATTCAAACACTTTTGCAATTTTTTCAATTTGAACAAATTTGAAAAAAATATAAGACAAATAAGGAATTAAAATAAATATATATTTATTTTTAATCAAATGTGTCAGAAAAGAAAGAACTACGCAATCTTTCTCATAATAAACAAAAAAAATAAAAATATTAAAAATAATATTAAAATACATGTAAATAATACCCATTTGAAATTGGCAAACTTTCATTATCTACAAATTTCACAAAAACTATAAATCAATTTCCTTAAAAATATCTAATAAACTGGTAAATATGGACTTGACAATAAAAATTAGTTTCCTTAAAAATACTAATAAACTGGTAAAGATAGACTTAACTATTATTTTACACCATTTAAATAAAATAGAAAGTCAAAATTACCACTCTTACTTTCCTTTTCTTGATTTTTTCTGCTTAAGTTTTGGAAACTCTAACCTAAGGCATTATTATCATTTACAATAAAAATGGCTTTCCTTAAATATGTCTAATAAACTGGTAAATATGAACTTAGCCATTATTTTACACCATTTAAATAAATTAGTAAATTGAAATTTACTTTTAATGTTCCAAACTCTTACTTCTTCCTATTTTTTTTTTCTTTTTTATGTTTTGGAAACTCTAACATTAGACATTATTATCATTACTATTTTTCTTTTTATGTTTTGGAAACTCTAACATTAGACGTTATTATCATTACTATTGGACAATTATGTTTTGTGATAATTTGTATATTTGTATACGCAGGTTTAGGTATTTGTTGGATTCAATTCATTTTGTTTTTTATCTAATCTCAAATTATTTTTTATTTTAATTTTTTTACAAACTATTCCAATTTTTTAATTATACATTTATTTTTAAAAGTTAATATATTAAAGTATTTTAGGTTTAGGTTTAGTTTTCTAAATGAAATAAAAAGTTAATTTAAATATAAAGAAATAGAAAATCTTTGCTCCAAAATATTTTAATATTTTTTTAATTAAAATTTGTAAAATGAATAATTTAAAAAAAATTATATTCTAATAAATAATTAAAGTCTTTAAAAACCCACAAATTATAAAAATATTTCTTTTAATTAAATATTTGTAAAATAAATCAAAAAAACACATACTATAAATATATTCAAATCTTTAAAAACACATATTTTCATTCACAATTGTTGTCAAATATATTACTTCCTTCCTGGATTGTTTTTCTCTACGGACACTGCTTTTTGGTACCATCCACAAAAAACAAATAACAACAAACCGATACCATCTAATGAAATAAAAATTAGTTTCCCTAAGATTATGCGGAAAATATGAGTTAAACAATTTTCATGAGCTACAAACGTCACAAAGACTATAAATTAGTTTCCTTAAAAATATCTAACAAAGTGGTAAATATAGACTTAACAATAAAAAATAGTTTCCTTGAAAATGTCTAATAAACTCTAAATGTGGACTTAATAGTTATTTTATACCCTTTCAAGAAAATAAAATGTCCATAAATTAACTTAAATATTCCAAGCTCTTTCTTCTTTCTGTGGTTGAAATGGTTGAAAATTCTACAGACATTAATATTTAAACTCTTTCTTCTTTTTTTGGGTTGAAATGGTTGAAAATTCTACCGACATTATTATTTTTACTATTAGGAAAATATTTTTTCTTATAACGGGTATTTTTTGGATTTGTATATTTGTATGTATTTGTTACAATTACACCATTTTTTCATCGAATTCCAAATTTCTTTTTTATTTTAACCTTTTACAACATTTTATTTTAACTATACAATTATTTTCAGTGATATATTAATTATTTTAGTTTTAATTTTAAGTTTTTAAATTCATAGTAAAAATATTTCAATATAAAGAAATCGAAAAATCTTGTTCCAAAATCTTTTAATATAATTTTTAATTAACATAATTTTAAAATGAATCTTTAAAAAGAAAACCATACTCTATGGATAATTAAAATCTTTCAAGATGTAAATATTTTCCAAAATCAAATTTGTGATATTTTACATATTAATTTGATGTAATTTATTATAAAATTTTTGTTATCAATTCCAATGTAAAAGCATCATTAAAATCTTAATAAATAATATTGAAAGATTAATATTCATTTTAATATTATTAAATCTAATACTGGAAATATTGATATATTATAATATTATATTATTAAATTCATAGGATTAACTCAATATTAAATTTAATATAGTATTAAGAATTTGTTATATTTTCATATATATTAATATATCATGATTAAAATATATTGACTCTAGATATATATGGGACACAAGAACAGAGAAATAAAGTGATAGAGGTGGAAAGATGAAGGGGTTGAGGGGACTTGAGAGCAAGGAGGAGAGAGGGAGGGATAGAGAGATGGAGTTGGAATAGGAGAGAGGAAGGGAAGAGGAAAGACATAGAGAGGGAAAAGCTAAGAGAGAGAGAGAGGGAGTGACAAGTGAGAGACAGAGAGAGTGTGTGTTTTTTGGGGTGAGATAGAGAGACAAAGAAGGAGAGATGGAGAGAAGGGGGAGTGGGTGGGGGTGGAGAGAGATGAGAGGCAGAGACAGAGGGAGGTGGGAGAGAAAGGGAAAGTGAGGAAATGGCAGAGAGGGAGGTAAGAAGAAAGACACAAAGAGAGAAAGGTGGAGAGAGAAAGAGAGGGGGTGATAAGGGAGATGGAGAGGGAGGGAGAGAGGAGAGACGGAGGGAAGAGGTATAGAAGGGAGGAGAGAGGGAGAGGGAGAGAGAGATACATGGGTATGGAGAAAGGGTGTGCATGTTTTGGGGGCAATATAGAGAGGCGTACAGAGAAAGAAATATAGATGTAAGGTGAAGAAAGGGAATAAGAGAGAGATAGAGAAATGGAGAGATAGTAGTTATGGAGAGAGAAAACGTGTGTTTGAGGGGTGATATAGAGAGAAAAATAAGGGGATATGGGAGGTAGATAATAGAATATAGATGGGGGGGGGGGGGGTAGCGAAGAATATTTCTTGCACTAGAAGAATTTATTTCGATGTAGATGGTGATTTTTAATCCTATTTGATTTTTCACACTAAAGGAGGTAAATTGAAGGAGAGGGGAGAGGAGGAATGAAGAGGGAGAGAAGTAGAGGATTGAGAGAAGGGTAAGAAAGAGTGAGGGAGACAAAAAGATGGAGGGGGCATAGAGGTGGGTGAGAGAGAATGAGAGAAAGAGGGAGATGGTGACAAGGTTGGAGGGCGAAGAGAGAGAGAGAGAGTGGTGGTGGGAGAGAGAGGGAGAGATAGGAAGAACGAGGGAGAGGACTTGAGAGAGAGGAGGAGAGAGGGAGGGAAGAACAAATACACAGAAAGAGAAAAGTGGAGAGGAAGAGATAGAATGACAACGGAGAGAGGAAGAGGGAGTGTGCATGTTTGGGGGTAATATAGAGAGACAAAGAAGGAGAGATGGAGGGAAATATAGATATAGATGGAGGTGGGACAGGGAAAAATGCTTGTTGCACTAGATACATTGATTTCAGTGTAGATGATGATTTCTAATCCTATTTGATTGCTTGCACTAGATGCATTGATTTTAATATAGATTTTGATTTCTAATGATATTTGATTACTTGTAATAAATGCATTGATTTTAGTGTAGATATTGATTTCTAATCCTATTTTATTGCTTGCACTAGATGTATTGATTTTAATGTAGATGTTGATTTCTCATTCTATTTGATTTCTTGGACTAGATGCATTGACTTCAGTGTAGATGTTGATTTCTAATTCTATTTGATTTCTTGCACTAAATCCATTGATCTCATTGTGGATGTTGATTTATAATCGTATTTGATTTCTTGCATTATATGTATTGGTTTAAGTGTAGATGTTTTCTAATCCTATTTGGTTGCTTGCATTGGATGCATTAATTTCATTGTAGATGTTGATTTCTGATTTGATGTAAATAGATGTATGATGGTACATTAATTTTAAACTGATTGGATTTGCATTGTGCATTGAAATCAATGTAAGTACAAAAGAATTATTGACAATGTGCATTGATTTTTGTGTTATAGTAATTCAACTTATCAATATTGGAGAGAAAGAGAGAAGGTATGATGTTTAGTACAATAGCTTGAGTTAAATTAAAGATTTGAATGGTTTACAATTTCAACTGCAATTTTCATATAATTGATATGAAAAGATGAGATAACTAATAGGGGTAACAATAAAATAGAAGAAGAAAATAGTTTGAGATTGATAATAAAGACTATTTGTACTTGAATACATTCTTATTATTCACATTTTCTACCATTTAACACTATTACATTGCAGCTTTGCATTTAAAAACATTATTTTATCATTTTTCAACGTTAAAGTTATTAACAATATCTATCATCTCAACAAACTGAAGTAATTGAGCAAATTTAAAATTAAAATTATTATTGAAGACAGGGACACTATTGAGAAGTAATTAGTTGTCAAGAGTTGTGATACATAAAATTAAGTGAAATAGATCTGGAGTATCAATCCTCCTACAAACTTGACAAGATTGTCTCCCTTCTTCATCACCAACTAATTACTAATAGACAATAACCTATATAGAAATATAACACAACAATTATAACATTCACAAACATTACCATCTAAATCCAAACATATGAACACAAAAACCACTCAAAGCATCTAAACAAAGAGGTGCAAACCATTTAAGGAAAACAACAGATACTAAATTAAAGAAAAAAATCATATGGTTATGTCAAGCAAAGAAAACATAATTTAAATTTCAAAATATGAATCTTATCTCAAACATATACAAAATAATGATAATCTAAAAATGTGACATTGTTAGCCAACTTAGACCATCTAACTCTAGATCTGTCATGTGCCGAGAGGGATTAAATCTCTTAAGGTGCAAATCTGGAAGGTATCTACCATCTAACTCTGGATGTATCATGTGCCTTGAAGGATAAAAATCCCTCAAAGTGCAAACGTGGAAGATTTATACCTTGAGGGATTTGATCCCTCTCAACACATGATAGATCTAAAGCTAGATGGTTCTTGTAACATATACAATCACTTAAAACATATGATAATAAAAAAATAATTAAATGTATCACATGTTAACCTTACCCGCATAACGACTGAGATATTTCCTAAGGTATATGATTATCAATATGTGAAAATTAAAGGTTGTCACTCTATGGTTTAATAACCATTACGCGTATGATTTTTCATTGATACCACTGTACCAAGCATAATAATTTCTACAGAACATCTCTAATGTATTTAATATATTTACGCCGTAAGGCGTTCCCCTCTGAAATCAACTCCCCTCTTCTCCATTTGTCATAACCATGCCCCATTAGATTATATGTTAGACGATTGGAAAGGAGTTGTTAAACCCTAACCCATCACTCCCGAACAATTTTGACTTCACGTCTTTGATCGCAGGCAACCAAGGCTCACAGGGGATCTTCCATTCCTCCCGAATAGTTTCAACTTCACATCATCAGGAACAATTTCGATTTCTCCTCGTCGATTGCAAGCAGAAGGGGGCGAGGTAAACCCTTTCCACAACAAAGAGCTCAACAATGCTACCAAAGGATTCAACACGGCTAGAGTTGTGGGTCATTGTACATTTGGGACAATTTATAAAGGGATTCTGCTTGATGATGGAGCTTTGGTGGCAGTGAAGAGATCTACCTACAACAATAAAGGGAAATATGAATTTCTTGCAAAGCTGTCAGTTATAGGACGGCTTAGTCATCGAAACATATTACATCTGCAGGGATGGTGTGATGAGAAAGGACAGATTCTTTTGGTCTATGATTTACATGTCGAATAGCAGCTTGGATAAGATCATTTTTCAAGAAGGTGGAGGACCATTATTGTCGCGGGAAAATAGATGCAAGATAGTGATGGGGGTTGCATCTGCATTGACATATTTACATGGCATATGGGAGAAATAGGTGGTTCAGAGAGATGTTAAGTCCAGTAATATAATGTTATATGGAACTTTCAATGCTAGGATATTTTGGGCTTTCTCAGCTTATAGAGAACAATAAGAGCCCTGATGCAACTTTAACAGTAGGAACAATGGGGTAACTTTCTCCTAAGTATTTATTCTCAGGAAAGGACTTAGAAATAATAGATGTCTCCAGCTTTGGGGCAGTTGTTTTGGAAGTTTCTTGGGGAAGAAGAGCTATTGAGGTAGACACCTGGATAGAGTAATTTGGTTGATTAGGTTTGGGGTTTGCATAGAGATGGGAAACTTCTTAAGGCCTCAGACTTAAGATTCAAAGGAAATTTTGATGAGAACAAAATGAGAAGAATGTTGTTGGTTGGAATTCTATGTTCACATCCTGTTCCTAGAGCTAGACCGATAATGATGCATGCATTGCAGATTTTGATTGGAGAAGCTCCAGTTCCTCATGTTCCTTGACGCAAACCTAGCATGCTATTTAATTCTAACCTTCTTTTGGGTCTTCAGGACGTTGTCTTTGATTGTGATCAGAGCCAAGTTTCCAGTTCCTCTACGAGCATCAAGGACTATCCTTGGATGTGATTGATAATCTTTTAGAGTTTAGTTAGTTCATTTTTCATTCCCCTAATTTTTCATCTCTTCTTGCTTTCTTTGGAATACATAAGTGCATGTATTACAAGAAACTGGGTCACCAATTACATTAAGAAGCTAGTTTTTCAAAGCTTGATGATATTACTACATGGATAATCTCCATTCAATACAGTCTCACCTGTTGACTTATTAAGGGCAGCTAATTCCACCTTCATTTGACGATTCCAAAGAGAGATGTAAAGTCTCCATAATCACTGACTCTCAGATATGTGTGCTATGCAATTTTTTTTAACAAATCTGTTTCCCATTTTGACAAATAAAATTTGATTTTATGTATGAAAAAAATGGTTGAATTTCTGAAAAAAAGTTTGTAATGACATTCAGTTGCATTTCTAACAGGACAGTACAAGAAAAATAAAAACAAAACCTATCTGCATGCATGTATATTTTGAGTATGTACCACACCAATAGCATTGGACGCCTTTAACTTCTCAGGAATTAGCTATGCAATTTCATGCACAAATTGTTGAACTTAGAATTTTATTAGAGGATTTGAATGCCACCTACAAGAAAAGAACATTAGATTTTAATACGTATGATTCTGAAAATATTATTCACATGTGCTTCGGAACATGATGTCAAAAACTACAAAGACCCTTCCCACTGGATTGTGCTTCTTTCCATTAATACTTGAGTGAAACTGAAAATTATTCATAGCTAAGACTATATTTGCATTTTTTTCGTAGCAAATTATTACTTGAAAAATTTCTGTGATGCGCAAAATTATGCCTTTTGTGAAAGGATTGTTCTAGCTTGGAGGAAAAGGATTCGACTGGAACAAAATATTCTTCCTATAAGTAAATTTTGTTCACGATTAATTGCCCTTCCAATTTCACATGCAAATAATGGTATACATTCCATGTTGTGGGTATAAATCATATACACAATGGAAATTATGCTGGTGAGGAAATGTTGTCCCTTTTTTTTTATGATCACTGGTCTTCCAGAGGAATTTTAAAGATTGCAAGAACAATAATCACAAAAATATTTCCCAAGTTTGTGTATGTGGTCAGAAATTTACAATATTATTGGGAAGTCAGTTCTGTTTGTTACTAAGAATGTAATGCAAGGCTAGGAGATTTTGGGCTTGCTCGGCTTATAGAGCACAATAAGAACCATGATCCAACTTTAACAATAGGAACAATGGGGTACCTTGCTCTTGAGTATTTATTCATGGGAAAGGCCTCAGACAAAATCAATGTCTTCAGCATTGGGGCAGCCGTTTTGGAAGTTTCTTACAGAAGAAGAGCTATTGAGGTGGATACACAACGTGGACAGAGCAATTTGGTTGATTGGGTTTCGGGTTTGCATAGAGATGTGAAGCTTCTTAAGGCCTCAGACTTAAGATTGAGAGGAAACTTTGATGAGAAGGAAATGAGAAGAATGTTATTAGACCGACAGTGATGTAGGTATTGCAGATTTTGAGTGGAGAAGCTCTAGTTCCTCATGTTCCTCGGGGCAAGACTAACAAGTCATTTCATTCTAACCTTCTTCTGAGTCTTCAAGAGGTTGTCTCTGATTGTGATCAGTGCCAGGTTTCCAATTCCTCCAAGAGCATCAAGGACTATAATTGAATGTGATTGATAATCTTTTAGATTTCAGTCAATTCATTTTAATGAGAACGAAATGAGAATAATGTTGTTGGTTGGACTTCTCTGTTCACATCTCGATCCTAGAGCTAGACCGACAATGATGCATGTACTACATATTTTGAGTGGAGAATCTTCATTTCCTCATGTTCCTCAGCACAAGCCTAGCATGTCATTTCATTCTAACCATATTCTGAGTTTACGAGTTTTGTCTATTTCTTGAATGACTTGAGCTCTACGCTATGGCATGTTGATCCACTTCTGGTCTAATCACCGATCCCAGGTTGAAGTAAGGTTGCATTGTTTATTAGTATGATTCATTTTTCTACATTGTTCTATTGCTTCGTGGATTATACATAAGATCCAGGTGGATATTGGTGGCCACCTGCCAAGTCCACCTAGACCCCCACCATTGTCTTTCTCAGCATTTTCAATTTCCTTAATTGTAGCACAACTTACTATTTATAGCAGTTTTTCGGGTCCTGAACTTCCGGAGCCATTTTGAGGCCCTAAACGACGTTTTTTGGGGAATCCGGGGGCAACATGGGTCCATGCAATGGAATGATGTTTCTCGTTCCAACAATAATAGTGCTCGAATAGATCTTTCTAATGAGCTATTGTATGCATCAAACAGAGATCATATGCTAAAGTTACGACCCCGGGAAGTTGATGTACCAATTTACCAGCAAACGGGGCCCACAATTTGGCGTTTCATCTCCTAGGGTTAGGTTTTGGAATGTGAAGGGTTTTTCATTGTTTCTCAACAATAAATAGGCCTTTGAGCCTCATTGTAAAATAGTTCAGAGGCATGTAGCCATCACATCTCTTCTCAGAGATAAGCTACCATCGCCCTAGCTAGTTTATTTCCATTTCTAATTGTAAGCATGTTTCAATATTTTCCATTAATGAAATGAAGTATTATTTCCGCTGCATCTTTGTGTTTATGGTTATCTCTGTAATTTGTTGCGTTCCTATTTAAATCCGGATCAGTGGTATCAGAGCGGTCTGCTTTTTCTCTATTTTTCTTTGCATGTCCCCAACAAGGTCGGGATATAAGGAGTTAGGGCTTGAACTGGTTGAACCTTTGCAAGACCAACCTCGCAAATCGCGACGGCCTCCCATGGCAGACGAGAAGAAAGACAAGGGGGTAGGAGATCCCATCAAAATCTTGCTTGAAGAAGCCCTCGAGCGACAACAAAACGCGATGATGGACAGTTTTGCCCAGATCCTTCAGCGGCTACCTGGAAGCAACGCATCGGCTTCCAGCAGCTACTCTAGGAACGCCACACCCTTTAAGGTACAAGTTAATTTTGAAATCCCCATATTCGAGGGTCAGATAGACACAGACGCCATAGATAAATGGTTAAATCTGCTAGAGGGTTATTTTTCTGTTCATCAATTTTCGAGTCGAGAAAAGATTGTTTTTGCTCTCCTCAAAGCAGGCCCCCACGTCAAGGACTGGTGGGAAACCTACTGCGAGCAGAAGTATGAAAGTATTGGCTCACTATTTTCAGCCGCACCGACCTGGGATTCGTTCCGGAATGCCATCAAGGAGCAGTACTACCCTGTCGGGAGCTATGAGGATGAATACATAAAATGGACCACGCTGCGGCAGGGAAGGGACCAAGACGTGC
>APFE030197884.1:219975-233605 GCA_000404065.3 Pinus taeda | reverse complement strand
TTGTAATTAGTTGGCTCAGTTAACTGAGTCAAGTCCAGTTAGATTAATTCAAACAGTTTGTTGAATTAATTGTGAGTTCAGTTAGTTAATACATGCATGCATGTAACTGCCGCACTTCAGATAACTGAATATTCTCTCATAAATAACTCATGCATGTCAGTTCAGTCAGAGACCCAGTTGAGATCAGAGACAGGGACAGTATATTATCAGTTGGAGGATTTTTCCTATAAAGGAAACTCATCCATGTAGAAGGAATCATCTCCTTCAGGTTTGTGCAGTTAATTCTGAGCCAAGTGAGTAGTGTGAGGTGGGAATTCACACAAGTGGAAGCACTGGACCCTAGGAAAAACTGCGCAAGGAAATAGGAGGCTTGGAGGGCAGAGGAGAAGGTTTGTGAGAAGCCTTTGACTATCTATGAGAAGCAGTAGGATTGTACTGAGAGCAGGATAGCTTATGAGCTAATGCTTTGTGTAATCCAAACATATTTCCACTTGTATGATAATACAAAGATCGGGGTTTTTAGCTGAGGCTTTCCCCAAAGTATTATTCTTTGTTTCATGTGTATGATTTCTTCTTCTCTGTTATATGTGTTCAGATTGATCTTGCTCAAAATTGATTAAGCTTATGCAAGTTTGATGGTAGCAGTAGATTAAGTATTTTGCTTTAGTACATTGCATAATCACTTTAATCTACAGTGGGAATTTTTACATTCCCCTAGTCCCCCCATATTTCACTCTGATGAAGACATCATGGAATCCATGACCACCCATGATTATCCTTGGGATGATATGCACCATCGTGCATACTTCCTTCCACAGCAAATCCATGACTAATATGTTGTGGAATCAAAAGACTTCATTCATGGTGAAGTCGATTGGTTTAATAATCCCATTCCTACACCAGATGCTTTTGAAGAAGGAAATATGGCTAACATTTCCCCTACCATCAAAATTAACATTTCGAAAATTAGGGATTAAAGAAAATATCATCTTGGGGGCACAATGCACCCCGAAAGAAATTGATGCTTACATCAAGTTATTTAAAGAATTATGTGATGTTTTCACCTAGTCTTATTCTGAAATGCATGCAATTGATCCCGCCATTGTTTAACATCACATCAACACTTCGCTTGATGCCATACATGTCCCTATCCATCCTTCCAAATGTGAAGCTATCAAAGCTGAAATCGATAAGCTCAAGCAAGTTTGTTTCCACTATCCTATCGAATACACCACATGGGTGTCCAATTCTATTCTTGTTCTTAAGAAACAAGGCACCATTAATGTTTGCAAGGACTTTTGCAATCTGAACAATTCTTGTTCCAAAGAAAAATTTTGATCCAAAATGGATCTTTTATCAAACCTCTAAGTCTAAAGTATTCATTTTATTTCATAGCGCAAGAGAAGGAATGGCAGAAAACAGGGTGAAGCGGAGAGCGAAGTATTGCTACATAGGAGCCGTCGGATTGGCCAGATGAACGACCCAGATTAAATTGGTGATATCGCATCAATGGAGAGGCCAGCGGAGTACATCGGAGGTGGCCCTAAGGGAAATGCGACTGTGATTGGCGACACAACGTGGACCGTTAATCGAGTGCGCAGATCAACGATGGAGATTACATATCGCATCGCAGATTTGCCAAAGGGAGGACTTACCGCAGGCTGAATACTATGCGATATGCGCGGACTCGAAATGGTTTATAAGTGTGGCTTTATGTTATTTATGTTCCGAGGTAAACAATATTTTGGGTAGGCTTCAGGTGGTAAGTAGTATTGGAGAGGCTCCACCCGATTCCATACATTGGCTGACATGTAGCACGTCGTAAGAGAGAGAAAACTGCTTTTTTCGGGTGGGTAATCTCCGTGCAAGTGGGCCACCCGAAATGGCTGTCAGCCGTTGTATTGGAGATTGTGGATCAACGATGGAGATTGAGTGAACTACTTGATGTTTTGGGTTGGATGCAAACCGTCAGATTGAAGGCAGATCAATGGTGTGGTATATAAAGGGATTATGACTCGTAGCCAATGCGACTTGCGATTGCGATCGAGGCAGACCCGAGAGGATTATAGGGCAAACTTTATATCGTTTGAAGTCTGGCTTTGGCATTTCGATTGGATTTTCCACTATGTCAGTGCATTCCCGTGTATTCCATGTGTAAACGGAAAAGCGTGTTCTCAGGGATTTTCACCTGCACCTGGTCCTTTCGTTTGTAAATAGGTGGCCTCAATGCCTTAAGCGTTTTTGCAATGATTGTTTAAATGCTCAGAAGGGGATTAAACTGACAATGCCGATAGGCTTAAAGGCCATTCAATGGAAGCACAGAAAAAAGAGAGTCAGTTGAAGACAATCACAGAAAGACAGTGAGTTAGTCAGATTGATGCAAATTGAATAGAGTAACATGATAGAGGGAGAGTCTGTGCACTCTTTTAACTCGAGGTTTTTGCAGATCCCTCTTTGATGTCACTATTGGTTGAGACTCTGTTTTTTAGCTCACTCTTGTAATAATCTATTCTTGAAGACTTAATATAGAGGTCGACACTGAAAGCTAGACCAAGAGACGTAGCCAGGAAGTCTGGTGAACTCCTTGATTATTTGTTGTGTTGATGTGTGTGTCTGTTATGTTTTCTGACTGTCCATTGTCTATATTATTCACAATCTTTTCGATCTGTTGCAGTAAATAATATAGGCATTCCTACACATGAGTCTGTAATACCTTTTCTTCTTGATTTAGTATCCATTTTGGATCAAGTGGTATCAAAGCTTTTGTTTTTGGTTTTGGTTTTATTAAGATTAGACAAGCTTGTGCTAGATTTTGAATGCTAACTAGATTAAAGCTCAGACTAGGAGAAGGAGAACTTGTTGAGGCTAAGCCAGAGATTGCAAGAGTCTATTCTTAGAGGAGAATGGCAGAAGAAGCTCCATTGGGATCAGAATCTCAATTTATAGAAAGTTTTAAGACACTCTGAGCCATGGTGGAAGAGATGTATCTGGAATTTAAGAAGGGTGGAGGTGAAAGCACTTCAACACCTAAACTAGACAAAGGAGCAGAGGAACCTTTTCTAGTTTCCCCTCTAGAAGGCAAAGGGAAAGGGGAAATGCCTCCTCCACCATCTCCTCCATAATCGCCTTCATCATCCTCATCATCTTCTTCGCATAACACTAGATCTTCTAAGAAGAAGAAGAAAACTTTCTTAATCAAATTAGATGTGAAGTTTGATTTGTCAATTTATGATGGAGAACTCAATGCAGAAAAGCTAGATAATTGGATAAGACAAATTGATGTATATTGTAGGGTACAAAACGTTGATTTAGAAAGGAAGAAGATTCAGTTGGCTAGCCTTCGATTGGAGGAACTGCACTAGTATGATGGGAAGGCAAGACACAATCTGATCTGCAAAAACATGGTAAAATCATTTCTACATGGAACGATTTTTTTTTTGCCATCAAAAAGCAATTCTATCCTTTAGCTTACATGCAACGGGAAATGATGAGTTGGCAAACTCTTCGTCAGTTAAAGGGTCAAAGTGTACAAAGTTATACTTAGGAATTCAACAAGAGAGCTTTAACTCTAGGTATATCATTAGAATCACCTGAGACTTTATTGAAGTATATAGGTGGTCTTCATAGCTATTTAAAGCATACTATTCTCATGTTTAATCCCACTAGCTTAGATGATGTATTAGTTCAATCCACACATCTAGAAGCTAGAGGTAAGAATGTAAACCCTAAGGTTGGGGGATCATCTAAATATTTTATAAGCAAGAGCAAGGAAAAGAAGAAACTGAAACAGAAGGAGAGGAAAGAAAACATTGTAAATAAGGATAAACCTTCATGCACTCGTTGCAAGAAAGAAGGTCACGATGAGGCACACTGTTGGTTTTTGCATCCAAAACTGAAACCTAAGAAGTTCGGTGGAAAGGAGAAAAATAATGTTGTTGCTATTGAGCAGGACTTGGGATCAGATTCAGGCGATGAAACAACAGTTACAACCACAGGTATTAAAGGTAAACATTTTGAAGCATCCACAAGTAGTTCTTCATAATTTGTTGATAATGAAAATAATGAGAGGGAAAGAAAAAAGCTTTTTCGTATTAGAGTAATTTCCAAGCACAATAAGATTGATACTTTGTTTGATAGTAGATCACAAGTAAATTTGATTTCTGAAACAATTGTAAAGAAGTTGGGATTAGAAACAAAACCTCATGAGAAGCCATATCCATTAGGTTGGGTGTGTGATAAAATAAAGCTACAAGTAACGAGACAATGTAAACTTAGGTTTGCTATTGGATCAACATTTGTAGATGAGGTTGAGTTAGATATAGTTCCATTGGATATATGTGGTATTCTTTTGGGAAGTCCATACTTGTATGATAGGAAAGCTATTTTCGATAGAGCCGAGAATAAGTATCAACTCACTAAAAATGGAATAGAATACATTGTAAGAGCTCATAAACTCAAAGGTAACTATTCTCTCATAAACTTAGGGCAGATGAAAATAATTGTGAATGTAAGCAATTTTTACTAATGGTTGTAAAGGCAAAGGATCCTGAAAAATCCAATGCATTTGAAGCCTGTGATTCTAAAAAGAAAGCTGACTTAGTTAAAGTTGTTTCAAAGTATGATGTTCTATTTCAAGAACCAAAAGGTCTGCCACCCAAGCGAGAAATAGTACATGATATTTATTTGCAGCAAGATGCTCCATTACCTAACATTTGAATGCACAAGTTTTCAACTTTAGAGAATGCAGAGATAAAGAAGCAGGTATAGGAGTTGCTTGATAAAGGGTTTATACGACCAAGCACATCACCATGTGGATCTCCAATTGTGCTGGTGAGAAAGAAAGATGGTTCGTGGAGAATGTGCATTGATTATAGAGCACTAAATAAAATAAAGATCAAGAATCATTATCCTCTTCCTCGTATTGATGATCTATTAGATCAATTGAAAGAAGTAGTTTACTTTTCTATGTTAGACTTGTGAAGTGGTTATCATCAGGTCAGAGTTGCAGAATAGGATGCATGGAATACTGCTTTCAAGACAAAGCAAGGACTTTATGAATGGTTGGTTATGCCTTTTGGCTTAACTAATGCTCCTGCTACATTTATGAGAGTCATGAATGATGTACTCAAACCATTTATTGATGATTTTGTAATTGTTTATTTAGATGACATTTTTGTTTTTAGTAAGACATGGGAAGACCATGTAAAGCATGTGAAGCAGACTTTAGATGTTTTAAAAAGAGAAAATATCTATGTAAAACTGTCAAAATGTGAATTTGGCAGAACATCTTTAAATTATTTGAGTTATATTGTAGGGGGTGGTGAATTGAAGATAGATCCTTCTAGGGTTGAAGTCATTGTGAACTGGCCTAAACCCAAATCTGCTACAGAGGTTAGGAGTTTCCTAGGGTTAGCACAATACTGTAGAAATTTTATTGCTACCTTTTCTTTGATTGCAGCTCCATTACATGTTTTAACAGGATTGAAACATGTGTTTAAGTGGGGAGGAAAACAATAGAAAGCCTTCGACACCTTAAAAGAGAAAATCAGTACAGCACCAATACTAGCACTACCATATCTTCAACATCCATTTGAGATTGATATAGAAGCTAGTGACTATGCCATGGGAGCAGTGTTGATGCAACACGGAAAACCCATATGCTATCATTCTAAGACATTTACTTATGCAGTAGTTAATTATCCCACATATGATAAAGAATTGTATGCATTAGTACAAAGTGTGAAAAAGTGGAAACATTACGTAATGGGTAAAGAAACAATCATACATACAGATCATCAACCACTTCAATATTTGCACTCACAAACTAAATTGCAGTGATCAAGACATTATAGGTGGATGGGTTTTCTACAACAATTTCATCTTGTCATCAGATATAAGAAGGGCATACACAATAAGGTTGCAGATATGTTATCAAGGCCAATCATAAATGCATCAACTATACTTAAGCATAACTCAGTAATGCATGAAAGTTACATTAAACAATATGCTCAAGATGTAGATTTTAAAGATGTATATGCAACTTTAAGTCATGGCAAGCAAATAGAAGAATTGGAATATTATGTAAAGGACCAACTCTTATATCATTTGGGAAAGTTATGCATTCCACAAACTAAAAGAGTTAACATAATTCGAGAAGCACATACTTCTCTCATATCAGGTCATTTTGGTGTAAGTAAAACTGTTGCACAATTGCAAAGGTTCTGTTAATGGCCAAGAATGCATGAGATAGTTTCTAGATATATCAAAGGGTGTACTATGTGTGCTACAAGCAAGCCCAATAATCGGAAATTAGGCTTGTACACTCCACTTCAATTCCTTCTCGTCCTTGGGAAAGTGTTTCCATGGATTTTGTTGGGGGATTGCCAAAATCTAGGAAAGGTTATGATTATTTGTATGTTGTTGTGGATAGGTTCAATAAAATGTGTATTTTGATACCATGTAACAAGCAGGTTACAACTAAACAAATAGCAAAGTTGTTCTTTCAGAATGTACGAGCTTATTTTGGGCTACCCACTTCTATTGTATCTGATCGAGATTCTCGATTTGTTGGGAAGTTTTGGTAAAATCTATGGGAGTTGATGGACACTAGGTTGAAGAAGAGCACATCATTTGATCCACAAATAGATGGTCAGACATAAGCGGTCAACAGGACAGTGGTTCAGTTGCTAAGAGGTTATTGCAGCAAGCATCCCAAGCTTTGGGATGAGCATTTTTGCTATGTGCAACATGCTTACAACCGTGCCAAGCACTCTTCTACTTAGAGATATCCTCTTGAGACTTGTTTTGGTTTATACCAAAGTCTCCCTTGGATTTTGTCTTTGGTAAAGACATAGCAGTTGATGGACATAGTGATGTGGACAAAGCAACCAAGTTCATTGAAGAAATCCAGGAAATTCACCAAGCAATACAGGAACAACTAGAAATAAGTCAAGCCAAGTACAAGGCAAGACATGACAAGCATCAAGCTGAACATAGTTTTCAAGCTGGTGATCAAGTCTGGCTGTACATCAACAAAGACAGAATGCAAGGTGAAGGTAACAAGCTAAAACCAATAAGGTATGGACCTTTCAATATACTTGATAAAATTACTGAAAATGCTTTTCACCTTGATTTGCTAGCTTATATGTAGATCTATTCAGTCGTTAATGCAGAAAACTTGAGATTGTATGAACCTTCATTGATTGAAGATCTTGAAGAGCAAAGTTAGTTGCCTTCTATTGGGGATTTGTTGCCTGAGTTTCTCAATGAGTTATAGGAGGACATAGTTCTAGACAGGAAGGTAGGAACTACACGTCAAGGGGATGTTGAGTACCTGAGAGTAGGACTCAAAGGTTCAAATCCAAGCAAGGCACGATGGATAGAAATTGGACAAATGAGGGAACTGTATCCTCACTTGATCGATGCCTAAAACCAAATTTTAGTGGTCCAAAAGATTTTTAGTGGGAAGGCATGATCCAAAATGGATCTTGTATCAAACCTCTAAGTCTAAAATCTTCATTTGATTTCATAGCGCAAGTGAAGGAATGGCGGAAAACAGGGTGAAGTGGAAAGCGAAGTATTGCTGCATAGGAGCCGTCAGATCGACCAAATCAACAACCCATATTAAATTGACGATATCACATCGGCGGAGAGGCCAACGAAGTACAACAGAGGTGGCCCTAAGGGAAATGCAACTGTGATCGGCAACACAATGTGGACCATTAATCGAGCGCGCAGATCAACGACAAAGATTACATATCGCATCGCAGATTTGCCAAAGGGAGGACTTACTGCAGGCCGAAGACTATGCGATATGCGCGGACCCGAAAGGGTTTATAAATGCGGCTTTATGTTATTTGAGTTCCGAGGTAAATGATATTTCGGGCAGGCTTTAGGTGGTAAGCAGTATTGGAGAGGCTCCGCCCGATTCCATACACTAGTCGACATGTAGCATGCCGTAGGAGAGAGAAAACTGCTTTTTCAGGTGGGTAATCTCCGCGCAAGTGGGCCACTCGAAATGGCTGTTAGCCATTGGATTGGAGATCATGGATCAATGGTGGAGATTGAGTGGACTACTTGATGTTTCGGGTTGGATGTAAACTGTCAGATCGAAGGCAGATCAACGGTGTGGAATACAAAGGGATTATGACCCGTAGCCAATGCGACTTGCGATTGCGATCGAGGCAGACCTGAGAGGATTATAGGGCAGACTTTATATCGTTTGAAGTATGGATTTGGCATTTCAGTTGGATTTTCCACTATTTCAGTTCATTCCCGTGTATTCACTGTGTAAACGGAAAAGTGTGTTCTCAGGGATTTTCACCCGCACTCGATCCTTCCATTTCTAAACAGGTGGCCTCAATTCCTTAAGAATTTTTGCAATGATTGTTTAAACGCTCAGAAGGGGATCGAACCGACAACGTTGATAGGCTTAGAAGCCATTCAATGACAGCACAAAAAAAGGAGAGTTAGTTGAAGACAGTCACAGAAAGACAGTTAGTCAGTCAGATTAAGGCAGATTAAATAGAGTAACAGGACAGAGGGAGAGTCTGTGCACTCTTTTAGACTCGAGGTTTTCAAGCAGATCCCTCTTTGATGTCACTGTTGGTTGAGACTCTGTTTTTGAGCTCACTCTTGTAATAATCTGTTATTGAAGACTTAATATAGTGGTCGACACTGAAAGCTAGACCAGGAGGCATAGCCAGGAAGTTTGGTGAACTCCTTGATTATTTGCTGTGTTGATGTGTGCGTCTATTATGTTTTCTGACTATTCATTGTCTATATTATTCACAATCTTTTCAATACGTTGCACTAAATAATATAGGCATTCTTACACATGAGTCTGTAATACCTTTTCTTCTTACTTTAGTATCCATTTTAGATTAATTTTCCCACACCCTTCATAGACCAAATCATTGATGAGTGTGCGGGGAATGAGATTATTTCCTTTATGGATGGATTCTCTAGATATAACTAGATATGTATTTGTTATGTCGATAAGCTTAAAACCACCTTCACCAATCTATGGGGAACTTTCGCTTATAGGGTCATTCCTTTCGGTTTAAAGAATGTTGGGGCCAATTTTCAGCGTGCCATGTCTTACTGTTTCCATGACCTAGCTCATATTATCCTTACATATCTAGACGATCTCACTGCTCATTCCAAACTTCGGTTGTGACACCTTCATGATTTGCATACCATCTTTCTTTAGTGTCGCAAGTATAAAATTCACCTCAGTCCCCTTAAGTGTGTCTTTTGCATTCCTATTCGCTAACTTTTGGGATTCATTGTGTCCAAAGATGGTATCACTCTTGACCCTCTCAAATTTTAAACCATTCTCGAACTTCCTCCTCCTTGTACCCTTCGCCAGTTGCAAAGCCTCCAAGGCAAAACCAAATTTCTTCGTAGGTTTATCCCTGACTATGCCACCATGGCGCATGGGTTTCTTAGACTCCTTTGATCTAACATTCCATTTTCTTTGGATGACCAAGCTTAACAACCTTTTGATGCCCTCAAACATGCTCTCATTTCTGCTCCCTTGATTAGTCCACCTAATTTTGAAAGGGATTTCATCTTGTATATCTCTGCGTCTTCTTATTCGGTCATCCAAGAATATTCTACCAGAAATGAACATGTAATTTATTATGTTAGTAAGAACCTTCGTGGTCCCCCCTGTGTCCTATTCAAATGAATAAAAGTTGGTGATGGTTGTTGTGTTCTCTATTCAAAAGGTTCATCATTATATCCTTACACGTACCACCAAATTTGTGACCAATTCCAACCCCATGGCCTTCTTGTTGAGTCGACGGATCATTAATGGGAAGTATGCTTATTGGATCATTATCCTTCAAGAATTTGATCTCCAATTTGTCACACCCAAGAGCAAGAAAGGTTTAGCCCTTGCTGAATTCATTTTTGAATTTCCCACTCGTGTGCATAAACCACCAACGAATGACGATCTCCCAAATGAACACTTGTTCGCCATTACCTCAGATGATCTTTGGTATGGAAACATCCTTACTTATCTGCAAACCTATAAATTCTCCCCCAATCTCACTTGTGATGATCAGTGATGTATTCGACATCAATCCTCTCGCTACCTCCTCATCAATGACAATATTTATCATCGCGGTGTCGACACTGTCCTCCATCGTTGTCTCACCCATGCTGAGGTTGAGAAAGTGCTTAATGCCTACCATGGTGGCGCTTGTGGTGGTCACCTATCTGGAATGGCCACTGCCCATAAAATCATGAGTGTCAGTTATTTTTGGCCTTCTCTCTGAGGCAGTCAAACATTGTCCCAATTGCCAGTTATATGCCACTAAGGTGAGAGTGCCACCTGCTCCCCTCCATCCTGTCAACTCAGTTAGTCCTTTCTCTAAATGGGTTATTGGATTTATTGATTTTTGACCCTCATCTACTAATAACCATAAATATGTTATCATGGTCATCAACTATTTCACCAAATGGGCTGAAGCCATGCTAACGTTTAATAACACCACAACCATTGCAACCCTCTTTTTCTTTAGCTATGTCATCTCTCGATTTAGGGTTTTGAAACAATTAGTCTTCAACCATGGCCAACATTTTGAAGATGAGATATAGTGTGAGCTATCCTCTCTATTGGGATTCGAACACAAATATTTATCGTCTTACTACCACCAAGGAAATGGCCAAGTTGAAGCTGTAAAAAAAATCATTAAGACTATGCTTCAATGGACGATGAATAAACACAAGACCAAATGACATCTTATGCTCTTCCCTGCTTTGTGGGCCATAGAACTTATGTTAAAACCTTCAATGGCTTCACTCCTTTCCACCTCGTTTTCAGAGGGGAGGCAATATTACCAATCGAGTGTGAAATACCCTCCCTCCACCTTGTCATCGAACTCATCCTAGACACTCAACCTCTAGAAAAATGACTTATCATGCTTGAGCGTGCCAGTGAAGGCTGTTGTGTTGCATTTCAAACCATTAAAGTGGAAAAAAAGCACACCATATCTCAATATGACCGAAAATTCCACCCTCGTACCTTCCATGAAGGTGACCTTGTTCTTGTTTACGACCAAGCTCATGATGTCCTAGGGAATGAAAAGTTTGAACCATTATGTCTAGGACCTTACATCATCCATAGGTTTTTGGGAAAAGGGGCATACTTTTTAGAGGGTCCTGAAGGAGAAATCCTTCCTAACCCTCACAGTGCACTCTACCTCAAGAAATTTTACCCATAACATTTCCCATTGAAATGCATGTATCTTTTTTTTTTCATGGATTTAGATAGCTTGCATCCCCCACCATCTTATTTATTGTCTTCTTTCATCTTTCAGATGGATCCATCATCCAGACCATATATCGGTTATGCCGATGGTGCAAGTCGCTTCTTCAGGAAACTAGCCTCGATAGCTTGGTTCATTTTCACCCCCTTGCATTCGTTAATTCACTCCAATGGCATCTGCATTGGATGTGTTACCAATAACTAGGCCGAATATGATGTTTTGATAGGTTTGTTAGTCGATGCCCTTGATCGTTGCATCCTTCACCTTCGTTTTTATCTTGGTTCCTTGCTACTTTTCATGCAATTGAACAACTTTTATCATGTGCATAATCCTATCCTATTTAGAAAATATCTACGAGTTAAGCTTTTGGCACATGAATTTGAATCCATTACATTTAGTCATGTTCCTAGAGCTAAAAATCACTATGTAGATACCATTGCAAATAATATTCTAGATTGCTTCCTTAGCATAAACAAATGGCGAACCACAATTGTCACAAAAAGATGCATAACCATATTATGTATCATAATATCCAACATATAGTGTTTAGAGTCCACTACTCTAAATACATCCCACATATCCCTTTGCCTAATCACTATCATCTGGAGGCTCCTGAGCCAATGGCTCCATCCCACCAGCCCGTAGGTCTCGTACTTCCTAACCGGCCATAAAAATTCACTGCGTGATTCCTCTCCACTCTGAGGGAAGACCAATGCACACATTTATATACCAATCTTCAAACTCATGCCACTCGCACTATATCACCCTGGTTAGTAGCACATCGAATCTACGTTGGAGATCCTCCAGTAGAGTATCACTACCTGATCCCTGTTGTGATTTGGAACCACCATGATCTACAACCCCACGCTCTACTGCTCATCTCGTGTATCCTGCTGGTCTCACTGGTGCTATATCTGCATACCACAAAGTTTATAAATCAATACCACATACACATATTTATTAAAATATACATGCATCAAATATATAGCAATTTCACTTACCATATGGACCCCATGCTTGTCCCGACGGAAGTGGTAAGTTAGGATCCCCTTGATAGTTCATTCCACTATATAGATTATCATTTATGGACAGTGGCATTTGGTCCCATTGTGCAAAAAAATTAGGTTGGAACAACTGTCCGGCTCTCTCTCCTCCACCTTGTGCTAGTAGTTGCCCCAAGCGGTGTATCCTGGGCTCCTGTGGGCCCCCATCATAGATCTATAAATGAGGGCGGATGATCAGGATATTCTCAAAGAAGAATGAGCATAACATTGTCCGAAAACAATAGTTATCATTGTTCCTTCACCTACATAGTATCAACTTTCATTTCAATGATGAAAGCATCATTAAGTCCAACCTATAGTAGGTCCCTGCCAACACATTCTCCACCAACATCACATGCCCCCCAATGATGTGATGGAAGGCATGACTACCCAAAATCTGCAACACTGCTGCGACTGTAGCTCGTGTCTCAAGCCTCTCTAAGTCACTAATCTTAATGGTTGTGTCCTCTTCATGAACACTTAATACACAGTGACGATCAACAAACTCTCCTATATGCCTCCACGAGGCAGCATCAGATGTATCTTCCCCACCAACCCCAGGGAAGAAAACCTGTTAGGAAATATATGTCTTGTATCATCATCTCGATCTTGTGCCCCTGTACTACAAATTCCTCCTGATCTAGGTCCCAGTAGCTCACAATCCTCGATAGGAAGGGCTCACCAACCCTCATCAAAGGGTTCTCCAAGAACTTTAGTACACCATACCATGCCAAAACCCCTTCGACTGCTTGATTCCCCTAAATCTCAGTAGGAAGGGTCTCCAAATATCTTTCTCACCACGACACCTTTAACTCTACCATACCTACAACATACCATTATGTTTTTTCAGCTCAGAGTCAAAGGCACACATCAAGGGTATAAAGCTTTAGCTCAACAAATACCCCCCATCATGCTCTTCTTCTCTGCCCGTAACACAATTTTTGCCTTAAAATTGTGCTAGATGCACATCTTGGACCAGTTTTTTTGTTCTAGAATGCAGATCATGGTCTAATAAGTGAGCTCTGACCGTAAAGAAGAGCATGGGTTTCCCGCAAAGAGCTGAAGCCCTAATATAAAAATATAATCCACCAAAAATGATGAGTAAGGTGAGGCCACCTACCTCCAACTTGTAGATCCTAATTCTGACCGTTTTTTTTTTGTCTGCTACGATCTCCTCAAAATTTAGGGACTTCTCTGTTATGAAACCAACTCAAGAAAAGATAGAAAAGATAGATCAACGCCTTAGAGTTCAGCCTCTTCGAGGGGGCAACCTCCTTTACATTACATAAATGAACAATTCTTGGATGATAC